>JAVJIF010009983.1:12500-148512 GCA_038442645.1 Agave tequilana | reverse complement strand
AAGGGCGGTTGGATGGGAGATCATGCTCATGTATGCTTTATAGTGAAAATCATCTTAAACTTGAACATGATTGAGAGGATAGGTTATATGAGATATACACTTGATATTATTGTTGATTCAATTGGTATCATTGGATTCTTTCAATTGGTGTCAATATTGACATTTTTTGTATACTCATATTTTATTTTTGGTATATGTATGCTTGCACTTCAAAGAGTATCAATTTCAATTGGTATCTAATTTTTCATACAAATATATGTTTTTTATTTGTGCTTATTATATTCATATATCTTAGAGCATAAATTTTGATCATGATAAAACTTGTTTTATAATGACTATCTTGTTTCAATTAACTAGTTTTCAATTGGTATCCATATACAAGCTTATTCATTGTTTCATTTGGTATTTCATAAAGGGGAGAAAACTTGTATTCATCCTTCAATTGGTATTTGATTTTCACTACCATACTTTATGATTGAAATTTTCAATTTGGTATCATATGTTCAAAATGAAAAATATTTACAATTGGTATTAAAATTTTTGTTTAGAAATTCAAAATTTGTATGTTTAATTTCAATTGGTATCAAGATTTTTATGTGTTTTTCTTAAAATTGGTATCAATGTTTTTTTTTTTTATTCCTTTCAATTGGTATCAAGATGCTCTACTTGGACAAATTTTTAATTGATATTTTAATTGATTGTCACCCCTTATTTACATCATTTGTGTTTTAGACAAAAAGGGGGAAACATTGTTTTATTGCTTTTAACCCCTTTATTGTTTCTTTGTTTCGAACAAAAAGGGGGAGAAGAATGTTTTTGTTTTACTTGGATCCCTTTGTTGATGATTGACAAAAAGGGGTAGAAATATTTGAGTTTATATGCATGTTTTATATGCATGTTTTGTTTTATTTATTAGTTTGTCGTTTAATTGTTTAATTAGTATCAAGAGTATTATTTAAGAACATGTTTTTATTGGTATCAAGAGCACGTTTTATGCATGATGCATTTCATATGTTTGGTATCAAGAGCATGTTTTGTATTTGGTACCTTGTTTTATGCATGTCTATGCATACATGTTTAAGAGCTTACATTGCATATCTATTTGTTTATTACTATGCATGAGTTAAGGGGGAGCTTCTTAGAAGCTTAACTTTAATCCATGCATATATAACTCCATGAGTTTTGTCATCATCAAAAAGGGGGAGATTGTTGGCCCAGAGGCCTTCCACTCTAGTTTGATGATGATTAACTCATGTAGTTATGTGTACTAATAATCTTGTGATTTTAGTTTCAGATCTTATTCAACATATTAGTAGGTGATTAGCTTCAACAAGATGGTTTGGAAGCTTTCACATGTTGTTTCCAGAGCCCGAACATTAAGATCATATATAGCACTCGTTGGAGTCAAGCTCGGAGTTTTGGAGTTTTGGATCGAGTCGGCTTGGAGACGACGCTCTACAAGAAGACATCGGTACCTAGTTTAGTTTGACTTTTAGATCCAGTTGTAAAGATTAGAATAGTATGATATGCTCAAGTTCACAACACACACGTTTCATGTTTCCATTTTGGTTTTCGGTTTGATTGGTTTAACCGATCTTGGTTTTCATGAATAGATAGATTCAAAACAAGTTTACATGGTTTAATGTATATTAAATTTGTTCTATATACATGCATGCTTCAACATCTTAGACAAACTTAGTTTGATAGTCTATTTCATGAGTTTAGTGTTTTGGTATTTTTAACAAACATAATTTTGGAATTAAAGTCAAAAACATGGATATTATATGTTTCATGTATATTGAACTTATGTCCATATGCAACTTGCTTCAAAGTGTTTAAATATCATGTTTTGTATTTAGATGAGTTTTGGACAAAACGTATTTTCAATTCAAAAATCCAAGTTTTAGAAAATACGGTTTTTGATTTTTAGCAAAAATTCTATAACACAAAAATGGTTCAAAATGTTTGAAATTTGTGTTGAAATTTTTAACACAAGTTTATATATCAATGTAACATGATAAAACCATTTTGTGTAATTTTAGAGATTTTAAGGGAATTTTTAGAATTAAAAATAACATGTTTTTCTGACCAGAACTGCCTCTGTCAGGCTAGTCGGTCGACCGGACCAAGTAGCCGGTCGCCCGTAGTGGTCGACCGACGTGCACGGATACGTGCACGCTGGCTGCCCCATAAGCCGGTCGCCGCACGGTCGACCGACTGAGAGCAGGTTGCTCTCGGGTTGCTCCCGGTCGACCGAGCGGTCGACCGTCAGAGAGCTCTGGTTCTGGGGCCGGTCGACCGCCCGGTCGACCGGTAGCTACCAGCAGTCAAAAAGTGACCGTTGGCGGTCGACCGGTAGTTCATTTTTAGCAGAATTTGCTGCCAACGGCTATATTTTTCTAGGGGCTATAAATACCCCATTAATGGCCTGTGTTCTCTAAGAATTTTTGGACGAAATTTCTGAGCTTTCTCTAGTGTTTAAACAAGTTTTAAAAGAGTTTCTTTGTGCTAAAAAGATCAATCTTATTGTTTTAAAGTGTTTTTATATTTCAAAGAAAAATAGTCTTTTGGGAATTGTTTGGTTCATTCAATCTATATCTTTGTGAAGATTTCCCAAGTGATTTTTCTTTGTTTTAAACACTTTGTTTTCCACACTTGAGCTTCATTCTATCATATCTATAGGGTCTTTGTATTTGTGAGAAAAAGGATTGTTTTTGGTCTTTTGATCACCAAGTTGTAAACCCCTTATTGCTTGGCTTTGTGCCTTTCCTCATTGTGTTGAGGAGGTTGTGCAAGTGGGTTGCATCCCTAAAGTTGTGAGGTGATCCTTGTGTAGCTTTGTGCTAATCCCTCAAGTTGTGAGGTGATTGTTTGTTGGCTTGGTGCTTTGCCTCAAGAAGGAGGTTGTGGTTATAAAGAGAGGAGTTGGAACTCCTTGTCATTGTATTGCCCCAAATCCTCGGTGGAGGTTCCTTTTGTGGAGTCCTGTGTGGACAAGGTAGTGGAGTTGAAATCCTTCTGTGTGAAGGCGGGGATGTAGAGCTGGGTGCTCGAACCTCGAAACATATCTTGTTGCTTGCGCTTGATCCCTTGACTCTTACTCTCTCTCTTTACTTTGTGCCTTGCATCATTTCATATTGATCATTCATATTTATATGCTTGGCTAGCTTGTGTGTGCATCGTTTGTTGGTTGCATTAATTGTTGTAATTGCAATTAGTTTTAAATTCCGCATTAAGTTCAGTAGATTAGCATTATCACCTATTCACCCCGCCTCTAGGTGATTTCAATTGGTATCAGAGCCTACGCTCCTGATATTTAGGTTTAACCGCCTAGGAGTGAGATCTTGGTTTGCTAATCTTCATTTGCATTTTTCATTTGCACACATTTAGTTTGCACTCATGGATAGCCCTCCTATGTTTGATTTTTCTAGACATGATTTTTGGAAGGCCAAGATGAGTAGTCATTGAAAGCCTTAGGATCTAAAGTTTACCAAGTCATTACCAAGAATCCTACCCCAATGATAGCAAGCATAATAAGGCCAATGCACTTGCACTTAAAACACTTAGAGCATCTCTTAATGAAGATCTTTTACATGTGTTTGCTCATTATGATTCGGCTTTTGCTGTTTGGAGCATATTGACTTCTCCCGAGCTACCAGGATTATCAACAAGTTGAGAAGATCTAGGAGAGTCAAGCCCGACGAGCATTGCCTCATGGTCCAAGGGAAGGACTCCCTTGAGGTACACTTGGAATCTCAACTAGATGATTGTTCTAGTTCATATTGCTATGGATGTTTAGAAGTTCAAACTTTAAATATGGAACTTGCTCAAAGCTTGAAATTTTTTTTGGAAAAACATGATTTGTTGAAAAAGAATAATTTGGAACTAAAGAAGAATTAAAGGATTTGTGTTCAAATTTTGAATTGATTTTGCAAGAGAAGGAAGAGATTGCAAGTGAACGTGACTCGCTTAAATCTCAACTAGAACTTGCTCTAAAGGAAAATGAGTTTTTGAAAAGCAAAAATGATTGTGATGATGTTGTGAAAAACAATGAGGTTTTATCTTCTAAATTAGATTTTGTTTTAAAAGATAACCTTTCATTGAAAAATGAAATTGATTTCATTACAAAAGAATTGGATTTTGTTTTAAAGAAAAATGAAACTTTGAAAATTGAATTGTCTTCACATGTTTGCCATGCTAGTGTAGCTTCTTCTTCTAGCACATCTTTTGCATACTCCACTTTATCTTCTAGTATTGAAAATGATATAAATGTTTTGAAGAAAAATGTTGATTGTTTGGGCTCCACTTTGAGCCAATGTACTTTAAATCATACACGCTTGGAAACCTTGGTTCGTAAGAAACAAGGTCCATCTTTGCATGTACTCCCATCACGGCATACACATGCTTCCCACGGTCACCACCATCACATGTATGCTCATGTGTACACTTGTACACATTGTGGTCGTAAGGGCCACCTTGCTAGATTTTGCTATGATCGAATACATGTTGAAAATTTAGCAAATAATTTTGTTTGGGTTAGGAAAGATACTAACCCCTATGGACCCAAAAGAAAATGGGTACCAAAGACCACCCCTCATGTATTTGATGTAGGTGTGGGCTCTCGCATCACGTGAGAATGATGGTGCCTTAGAGTGGATGCGTTCCGGGCTTAAAGAAAACAATTTGGATGCATCACTTTCAAGAGGAGCTTGGTGGAGAGGACCACCATTGGTTTGGAGAACTAGAGAGGTGCCTTCATCGGTTTTGGTATCGATCTCTAACTCCCGTTTTTATTTACATGCTTTTACATCATTGATTTATAGCATGTCATGTTTTATTGTTCATTATGCCTATGCCATATTTATTAGAATAGTGATATACATATTTAGTTACTTTGAGACACCCATGTTTAAAATAGACTTATCTTTGTGTTCTCACTTTATTTTAAACTAATATATATGCCCTAGATCTAATGCATATGCGTCTACATAATGATCATATGGATGTTTATGATTTTTGTTTTGATGCCTCATGTTTTTGATTAGTATGTCAAATGTCATGACTATTAGACCATTGACATGCATGCTTAGCTTTTGAGATCACCCATGCTTATATGGACCCATATGTAGTGTTCTCACTATTGTTTAGCTATTATATATATTATAACTCTAATAGCATGTGGATTTATATCATGATCTTATTTATGTTTATCATGTTGATTTATGTCTTGTTTTGTGCTTCATGATTTGAATATATGTTTAAATGTTAGTTTTCATTAAGACTAGGTATATACTTGTACATAGAATGGGACACAAGTAAATTATTATATGTTTATGCTTGAATGCTTATTTGTACCCATTAGATGTGCTAATATAGTCTAATTTTGATGATTCATGCATTCTAACTTGTATTCCCCATTTTAGATTTGTTTTATGATTATGTGTTTTCACTTCATGTATATGTCTTTTTGCCAAACCTTAAGATATACATGTATACCCCTTGAGTCATTTGCTTTTCATGCAAATCTTTATATATAGACTCAACTGTGTTTAGGGATATGTATGTATACTTTTTGTGTTGACAAAACATACATATGCCTTGAAGTATAATTTGTTCTATTGAAAAATTTTAGATTTTCATGTTTCATGTTTAAAGGAATTTAAATTGAGCTTAATTGAATATTTTCATGATGATATGTGTCACATAACACTTGTTCACTCACTTTATTAGGTTTCTTATGATTTTGTTTCATGAGTATGATATGGGCTTTATAATTTTGAGTGTTTAGTGATCATGTGAATTACATCTGTTTTATGAAAAATAATTTTGTCTTGTTCCTTATTTGAAGGATTTCGTACTAGTTAACAAATTTTCATAACTAGTTCGTGTTCTTCGCTTTGGTAGAGTTTTTCAAACAAACTATATTTTCAAACCTATTTTTTTGAAAACTCTACCTTAAAAAGGGCGGTTGGATAGGAGATCATGCTCATGTATGCTTTATAGTGAAAATCATTTTAAACTTGAACGTGATTGGGAGGATAGGTTATATGAGATATACACTTGATATATTGTTGATTCAATTGGTATCATTGGATTCTTTCAATTGGTATCAATATTGAAATTTTTTGTATACTCATATATTTTTTTTTTGTATATGTATGCTTGCACTTCAAAGAGTATCAATTTCAATTGGTATCTAATTTTTCATACATATATATGTTTTTTATTTGTGCTTATTATATTCATATATCTTAGAGCACAAATTTTGATCATGATAAAGCTTGTTTTATAATGACTATCTTATTTCAATTGACTAGTTTTCAATTGGTATCCATATACAAGCTTATTCATTGTTTCATTTGGTATTTCATAAAGGGGGAGAAAACTTGTATTTCATCTTTCAATTGGTATTTGATTTCCACTCCCATACTTTATGATTGAAAATTTCAATTTGGTATCATATGTTCAAAATGAAAATATTTACAATTGGTATCAAAATTTTTGTTTAGAAATTCAAAATTTGTTATGTTTAATTTCAATTGGTATCAAGATTTTTATATGTTTTTCTTTAAATTGGTATCAATGTTTTTTTTTGTTTCCTTTCAATTGGTATCAAGATGCTCTACTTGGACAAATTTTTAATTGATATCTTAATTGATTGTCACCCCTTATTTACATCATTTGTGTTTTAGACAAAAAGGGGAGAACATTGTTTTATTGCTTTTAACCCCTTTATTGTTTCTTTGTTTCGAACAAAAAGGGGGAGAAGAATGTTTTTGTTTTTACTTGGACCCCTTTGTTGATGATTGACAAAAAGGGGGAGAAGTATTTGAGTTTATATGCATGTTTTATATGCATGTTTTGTTTTATTTATTAGTTTGTCGTTTAATTGTTTAATTAGTATCAAGAGCATTATTTAAGAACATGTTTTTATTGGTATCAAGAGCACGTTTTATGCATGATGCATTTCATATGTTTGGTATCAAGAGCATGTTTTTGTATTTGGTACCTTGTTTTATGCATGTCTATGCATACATGTTTAAGAGCTTACATTGCATATCTATTTGTTTATTCCTATGCATGAGTTAAGGGGGAGCTTCTTTGCAGCTTAACTTTAATCCATACATATATAACTCCATGAGTTTTGTCATCATCAAAAAGGGGGAGATTGTTAGCCCAGAGGCCTTCCACTCTAGTTTTGATGATGATTAACTCATGTAGTTATGTATACTAATAATCTTGTGATTTTAGTTTCAGATTTTTATTCAAGATATTAGTAGGTGATTAGCTTCAACAAGATGGTTTGGAAGCTTTCACATGTTGTTTCCAGAGCCCGAGCATCAAGATCATATATAGCACTCGTTGGAGTCAAGCTCGGAGTTTTGGAGTTTTGGATCGAGTTGGCTTGGAGACGGCGCTCTGCAAGAAGACATCGGTACCTAGTTTAGTTTGAGTTTTAGATCCAGTTGTAAAGATTAGAATAGTATGATATGCTCTAGTTAACAACACACACGTTTCATGTTTCCGTTTTGGTTTTCGGTTTGATCGGTTTAACCGATCTTGGTTTTCATGAATAGATAGATTCAAAACAAGTTTACATGATTTAATGTATATTAGATTTGTTCTATATACATGCATGCTTCAACTTCTTAGACAAACTTAGTTTGATTGTCTATTTCATGAGTTTAGTGTTTTGGTATTTTTAATAAAACATAATTTTGGAATTAAAGTCAAAAACATGGATATATATATGTTTCATGTATATTGGACTTATGTCCATATGCAACTTGCTTCAAAGTGTTTAAATATCATGTTTTTGTATTTAGATGAGTTTTGGACAAAACGTATTTTCAATTCAAAAATCCAAGTTTTAGAAAATACGGTTTTTGATTTTTAGCAAAAATTTCTATAACACAAAAATGGTTCAAAATGTTTGAAATTTGTGTTGAAATTTTTAACACAAGTTTATATATCAATGTAACATGATAAAACTATTTTTGTTTAGTTTTAGAGATTTTAAGGGAGTTTTTAGAATTAAAAATAACATGTTTTTCTGACCAGAACTGCCTCTGTCAGGCTAGGTCGGTCGACCGGACGGTCGACCGTACCGAGTAGCCGGTCGCCCGTAGCGGTTGACCGACATGCACGGATATATGCACGCTGGCTGACCCTTAAGCTGGTCGACCGCACGGTCGACCGACTGAGAGCAGGTTGCTCTCGGGTTGCTCCCGGTCGACCGAGCGGTCGACCCGCCAGATAGCCGTTGCTCTCTGGTTCTGGGGCCGGTCGACCGCCCGTTCGGGCGGTCGACCGGTAGCTGCCAGTGGTCAAAAAGTGACCGTTGGCCGGTCGACCGACCGATCGACCAGTAGTTCATTTTTGGCAGAATTTGCTGCCAACGGCTATATTTTTCTAGGGGCTATAAATACCCCATTAATGGCATGTTTTCTCTAAGAATTTTTGGACGAAATTTCTGAGCTTTCTCTAGTGTTTAAACAAGTTTTAAAAAGAGTTTTTTTGTGCTAAAAAGATCAATCTTATTGTTTTAAAGTGTTTTTATATTTCAAAGAAAAATAGTCTTTTGGAATTGGTTTTGTTCATTCAACTATATCTTTGTGAAGATTTCCCAAGTGATTTTTCTTTGTTTTAAACACTTTGTTTTCCACACTTGAGCTTCATTCTATCCTATCTATAGGGTCTTTGTGTTTGTGGGAAAAAGAGATTGTTTGTGGTCTTTTGATCACCAAGTTGTAAACCCCTTATTTGCTTGGCTTTGTGCCTTTCCCTCATTGTGTTGAGGAGGTTGTGCAAGTGGGTTGCATCCCTCAAGTTGTGAGGTGATCCGTGTGTAGCTTTGTGCTAATCCCTCAAGTTGTGAGATGATTGTTTGTTGGCTTAGTGCTTTACCTCAAGAAGGAGGTTGTGGTTGTAAAGAGAGGAGTTGGGTACTCCTTGTTATTGTATTGCCCCAAATCCTCGGTAGAGGTTCCCTTTATGGGAGTCCTGTGTGGACAAGCTAGTGGAGTTGAAATCCTTCTGTGTGAAGGCGGGATGTAGAGCTGGGTGCTCGAACCTCGAAACATATCTTGTTGTTTGCGCTTGATCCCTTGACTCTTACTCTCTCTCTCTCTTTACTTTGTGCCTTGCATCATTTCATATTGATCATTCATATTTTTATGCTCGGCTAGCTTGTGTGTGCATCGTTTGTTGGTTGCATTAATTGTTGTAATTGAAATTAGTTTTAAATTCCGCATTAAGTTCAGTAGATTAGCATTATCACCTATTCACCCCCCCTCTAGGTGATTCAGTATTAGCATGTAGATGATAGGTATCAAGTGAAAGCATGTCAAGTGTTAACATATCAAGCATGTACTTGGCAAGTGATAGAGTAATAGCTGAGCACAATCAAGCAGAGCTGAGCAAGCTGGGGAGAAGCTAATGTACAACACTAAATGCTATTACGCTCGGCGTGCTTACCGCTCACAACGTAGCTAGACACAAGTGTCACAGTAAGCGTATGAACGCTATACTACCGCTCACGGGGAAACCATGCTCACGGGGTAACTACACTCGAACGGAGTAAGCGGTAAAACGTTGATGCTAGGTCCGCCTGCCAGGCGTAGCATAGAGAAAGTCCAGAGGACTTTAAACCTCAAGGGTTGTACCCAGAGGTTAGGGTACCTGCAGAGAAGGTGTTAGTTCTAGACACAAATACATAAGACAACCAAGTCGACTTAACGAAGCGGGAAAGTCAAGAGGAAAGCGAGAACACTCGCCTAAGTCTTCAGAAAACATAGTGAAATCCCCGATCTCCAGAATCCAGAAAACCAACGCGTCAACGCGTTAGAGAGAAAGTGATAGAGAGAGGAGGAAATCAAGAGAGAGAAAGAGAATGAGAGAGGGGAGAGAGAAAGAGAAAGCTAGAGAGAAGTCCACAGAGAGAGTGTAGAGGGGGAGAGAGAGGGGGTACATAGAGCTGCAGTGTTAAGAGTGAGACCGGGGGTCGCAGACGCGGGGTTCGCGTTGCATAAATTCTCACAAACGCGGGGTTCAAGATCCGCGTTTAAGCTATAACACAAGAAGAACGCGAACGCGGACGTGGCTTCCGCGTCGCGTTAACATGAGAAGAACACAGACGCGGGTATGAGCTCCGCGTCGTGTTGACACGAGAAGGATACAGATGTGGGCACGGGCTCCGTGTCGTGTTGATATAAGAATGCGAAGGTCGCGTTATACAAATGTCAAGAACGTGAAGATCGCGTTAAGGAATTGCCTGGACGCGGGGGTGAGCTCCGCGTCTAGCAATTACACAATAGGGGAAATAGAGACACAGGAAAACAATGGGGAGACACAGGAAAAGAAGTGTGGGAGACGCAGGGAAAGAAAATAAAGGAAAGAAAGAAAGAAGGAAAGAAAGAATGGAAGAAAAGAAAGAAGGAAAGGAAAGAAAAGAAGAAGGGAAGGGGGATGATGGCCAACCATGGTCGGCGGTCATCGGCAGCGGCCGGAGGTGGCCGGAGACGGCCGAAATCCGGTAGCCCAAGCACAAGCCCAAGCAATCATGGGGTGCAAGTGTAGTTAAAATGGGGAAAATGGAGTTTTACAAAGGGGTTTTGGAGAGCGAAGTAATAGCTCGTTGGAAAGAGTACGACGAGGAGAGGAAGATGACATAGTTGGTTGTCGCCAAGGTGGTGTAGGTGGTGGTGGAAATGGTGGTGAAGCTTTGGAGGTTAATGGGTTCATGGTGGAGAAAAGAGGAAGAAGAAGGTGGTGAAGTTGTTGTTGTTGTTGTTGGAATGGAGGAGGAAATGGAGGAGAGAATGGTGGAGGAGTTGGTGGAGATGGTGGTGGAGTTGGAGGGTGGAATGGTGGAGAATGGCCGACCAAAGGAGGGCACGGGGCTGTTTTTATGGGCTGCCATTCGTTCTCTGTTGGAGGAAAGAAGGAGGAGGAAAAATAATAATGAAAGAGAGAGAAAGGAGGAGGGGTTTATATAAGGGAATTAGGAGATATTACAAATTTGCCATCAACCACTAAAAGAGTTGTGTCTCTTTTGAAAAAGAGATCCTCGTCTCATTTAAGTGAGAGCCGCGTCTGGGCAAAAGAGAGTCAGACGCGGAAATGAGATCCGCGTCTAGGAGAAAAACGCGAAATTGCGTTTAACAGAAAAGACAAAAAGTCATGGTGACAAGATTCAGAACTGATTTTACAGGACATAAGCATTAAATAAAGAATGGAGATGATCTCTTCATTTAAAGATTGAATCCAGGTTTGGTGAGCCCTGCGTCTGGCGAGGAGAGAGAAATAGAAAAAGGAGAAAAGTAAAATATCTGGATAAAATTCCGATATCTGGGAAAATACCGAAAACTCCGGAAAAGTCCAAAAAATAAAGTAGCTTGGAAAGCTTTCCAAAAATTCTCAAAAATAATAAATATTATTTAAAGAGTTTTAGTGAAATCAATTTTTAGAAATTCAATCCCATTTTCATAATAAAAATCCTGAAGTCAACCGTTGACACCGGTCTACACTGGGTCGGCCGGATTTTGATAAAATCTGAAAAGTCTCAGAAAATGTCTGAAAGAAGAAATATAAAAGCAAAATCTAGAAATTTGATTCCAATTGTAAACTAAAATTCCTGAAATCAACCAGTGATACTAGCCGACACCAAATCCAGGGGAATTTTGATAAATTTAGAAAATTCTCAGAAAAAGTATTTAGATAGAAAATGTGATTTTAAGAAGTTACAGGAAAGCCATTTTTTGAATTTCAATCCCGTTTGTAAATTAAAAATCTGAGAATCGAGCAGCGGTATTGCTCGACCTCGGTTTTGAAGATTTACAACTTAATTCAAGAAAATTCCAGAAAATCATGAAAATCTAGAATATTGGAAAACGATATTTGAAACTGAAATCGGTCAAATCAGAATACAAAAAAGACCAAATCGAGCAATACATTAGGATCGGGTTCCAGGTTCAAACTAGGGCTGATCCGAGTCCACGAATCTAGATCCACAGCAAAACGATCATATAAATAATTCATAATACAAAATAAATACTGAAAGCAAATCAAAAAAATACGAATACCCAACTAAGTACGTATTCTGGGAGCGGGGTGTTACATCTTCAATGCCATCAATGACTAGCCTCGGGTCAGGAGTCCAGCCAGACCCCTCCCACCTAACACAAGAAGGCCTAGATCTAGCGACTATTGTGTCTTCCACGAAGTGAAAGGCTACCTCACGGTTGACTGCCAGACTCTACAAGGCACCTACAAGACCTAGTCAATAAGGTTACCTTCGGGAGTTCATTCTCAATCCCAAACTACCCTCGGAGGTCAGGGTGTAGAGGCAGCCCAAGGCCTCAGCCGAACACCCAGGCAACACCCTCATCCAGTATCAGGAAGTGAACGCCATCTTTGAAAACTCCCTAATAGAGGATACCACCAACAAGGAGAGGACCCTTTACGTCAATGAAGCCTGGAGGGACAATCATCTAGCAATAGTGACTCACCCTCCTACATCTCTCGATGGGCCAATTTTTTCTCAGAAGAAGACTCGTAAGTCGTGCACTTCCCTCACAATGACACCATGGTTGTGACAGCACATATCATATGCTGTAAAGTGTCAAAGATTCTGGTGGATGGGGGAAGTAGCGTCAACATCCTCTACGGCCAAACCTTATATCGAATGGACGATACTCCTGAGCTGGCCAGAAAATTGATCATCCCCCAAACCCAACCACTTCTCTACGGATTTGACGGGAACGAGGCACGTTCTCCTGGTATCATTGAATTCCCAGTCCGTGCCGATTCATTCAATATCATCACAGAGTTTAGCATCTTGGACTTCCCACCCCCTACAATGCCATTCTCGGGAGGCCATGGATCCACGTGATAAGAGCAACATCCACCCATCATCAACTGTTGAAGTAGCCCACGCCATCCGAAATGGCCAATATAAGGGTGATCAGACGATGGCCATAGCTATTGCTGCAGTAGACCGAATGAGATCGAGCTGGACACAGAAAGCATTCCGAGTAGACCCTAATAAAGACTGTCATGTGGATAAGAAGCAGAAGAGGATTGCTAATCAATAGTAATAAAAGTTCAGCGAAAGTGATTAGTATCTAAATATGCATATTTAATACCACATCTTCATAATTACCCAAACTCTCATTTAATTGGGGATTTTTAGAGCCTAGAATTAGCCTAAGACTTTTAAAACCCTATTTCCAAATCTGAGAGCGGATATCAAAAATCTACAGCATGTACGAGGCAAGTGTGCAGCCAAAGGTTGCACACTTTGGCACTGCGCGTGCGACGCTTGTACGGCCGCGGAAATGTGACCTAGGCTACATTTCCACGGCAATATGGAGGAGCCACACGTCAAGTTTCGACGTGTGGTCCCATATTGATCCCCAGTGGCCCTTTCTGCTATAAATACCTCCTTGAAACAGAACAGAGGGAAAGGAGGAGGGTTTTTAGGGTAGTTTCTACTCTTCACTGTAGTTTAGTTTTTCTTATTCTTTTCCTTTGTATTTTTTCTATTTTTAGGTCTTGTAAAAGTTCAAAAGAGTGATTCGTAGGATGAAAGTTATAGTTCTTGTAATGGAGGGTGACACTCTATGAAGATTCTCTCTTTATCTCTACCTATTTTCTTCTCTCTAACATTTTACATACTTACCTAATTTTCTCTCATGGCATCTAACATTAACCACTAATTTGCTAACTCCATAATAATCCACATGAATCTATTAGTCTCTAATTGTCCTTGCTCTTACAAGGGCCATTGATGGCTCATGATGATGGATTCTAACACTCTAATATCTAACTCTCTAACAAGCTAACATTACTTTATTTCATGCTTTCTCTAGTGTAGTTTTGATCATTTAATTGTACCTTGGACTTGTTTATTTGAGTTTGAATCTGATGAGTAATCTTATAGGTCATGCTTTGAAAAGCTCTTGAACCAAGGACTAGTGATGCCAAGGGTACATGTGAGACAACTATCACTAAGAGGTTAGCATGGTTAGTGGATCCATTAGTATTTAATAGCCATGAGTTTTCTTTTATTTTAACTTTGTTTTAGAAATAATATCAAAAATCCTTCTCATCAATGTTTCCATCTTTGTTTTCACTGTACACTTCTCTTTTCATTATTTCTTTTCTTTTCTTTTAATTCTTTGAAATATAGAAGAACCGTTAACAAACACGTGAACATATCGTTATTGCTTCTATCACCCTCCGTCCTTGTGGATTCAACCCGCTTAGCCTCTATGTTATATCGAAAGTATCGAGAAAGCCAAAGCACACACACTTTAATTTCTAATTTTGAAATGACACTTTTCATGCACGGTTACCCGCGATCAAATTTTAGCATCGTTGTCGAGGATGAGAACGGTTTGATTTCATGTTTTTTATAACTTTTCTTCTCTATTTCTGGGTACAGGTAAAATTTTTTAGAATTTAACAAATGTAGAAGTCCATGCTCCCTTGAATCTCCCTGCTAAAGAAAACAGGCAGTTGTTGCCCACTGTTTTGCCGCGGCCAAGCCTTTTTTGTGGCGAAAACGCCACATTTTTTTCTAGGCTTTGATCTTCATCTTTTGCAGGAGTATCTTTATTTGCATATATCTTTCTATTCTGCTGCTTTTTTCTATTTAAATTAACTGTGCACTATAATAATTAAGAACTAAAATACGGTAATTGGTTGTTTTAAAATAGTTTAGACATTTGCATCTAGGCACGTGTCGATGTCTATTCAAATATACTGTTTTTTTTCTTCTGTTACTATGATCTGGACAGAGGTCTACATATTGCATTTTATATAGTTAAGAAAAACCAGGTGGGTGATTTACTCGCTTTGTGTGTTCATTTTTATCTATATTGCACACTTACACAAATCAAAAATTAAGGGCAAAACCCAACATAAGATAGGAAGTCATTACCCTCCCTTAGCCCAAAAGCCACCTCCCTACTCGCACAACTCAAGCCTTAGTAAAACTTGCTAGACGTTAGCCCCTTGAGACATCTCGGACTCATTTAGGAGATTGACCTAAGAGAAAAATTGTTAGAGTTTGACTCTTATCAAATTGGTGTCAAAGGTTGGAGATTAAGAGGCGAAACCTTGAAGAATAGTGATTTGGCATAATTAGGGCCGTTGCTTAAGCACGGATACCTCCCACTAGTCTTGCCCCTACATGGCTAATTAACTTGTGGTCAGATTGCTACAATGAACCCCCGTGGATAGTCTAACCAGTTAGAAGTCATCTAGATTTAAGTCAACCCTAGTAAAGACTTGTTTTTGAATTTTTCTTTTTCTTTTTCTTTGTTTGTTTTTTCCTTTTTGTTTGTGATTATTTTGATAAAATGGAATATAACCAAAAAGTTTCCAACAAAATGAATCCATTTTTTACCCTGACCTCATTTGACTCGGATAACTCCAACCCAGCTATGTACAACATGAACCAACCATATAGGCCAAATTGAGTTTGTCCGACTCAATATGACCCATGCCCCCAATTCTATGATCAAAATTTTCAAAATAATTTTCACTCTTCATAGAGTCAGTGGGGATTCACCTCCCCCGAGTTAAATTATCAATCACCTTGTTCACCATCTTCTTTCCTACATTCTGCTTCACATACTCTTTTTTCTGATCCACCAATTGAAGAAAAATTAGACTCACAAAAGAGTTTGAAAGCCATGTTAGAGGCCCAAAAACAATTTGAAAACATGACGACCTCTTCATATCTACAGAATTTTCAAAATCCATATAGTTATTTTCTGGAACCACCAAAAGAAAAATCATTATTAGAAAGGACTATGGAACTCTTGCAGGAGTCCAAGCGACAATTTCAAAACATATTCGACTTTCAATGTCCATCATATTTCCAGGATTCATACTCTCCCTTTCCAGACCCATCTCCCTAACAAGAAGCATCCGACTTGGAAAAGAGTATAGAATGCTTTCAAGGGATGATGCAAAATCATGAAAATTTTGTTTCCCAATCTATCAATAGGTTAGAATCAAACAGTGTCAATTGGGTAACTCCTATAGGAATGAGGAAACTCTCTCTTATCAATCATTGGCCAATTCTGATATCTTCAACTCTATTGATATAACCCAAGAATCATATCATTTTGGAAATCAAAATTCAATTTTAATATACCAACCTGAACATGACCAAAATCAAATCCTTGACATTTTGACAAGTTTTCCTTTTCTTGAAATTGAACTTGAAGATAAATATGAAACTGAGCCTCAATTTAGTGATTCGAGTCCAATCCCTGAATCAATGTCAACTTCTGTAGTGTTACCTAACCTAAGTAACATTCTTGAGCTAGTTTTGATTCCCATAATTCTTGAACATGTATCGATCATTTCACCCATTGACATTCCTTCCATGGATGAAAATCAAGATTCAATTTCATTACAGCAATTTGAACTTGCCCAAAATTTTGAAAACCACCTTAACATTTTGGCAAGGTATCCTTTTTTTTTCTGAAATTGAACTGATGCAAGAATGTGATCCTGATCCACAAGTTGGTAATTTCATTTCACTTTTTGATTCAATAATGACTCTGGTATCTTTACGAGATTTTTTTCATATTCTGGAGTCAAAATTGAATCCTAAACTAGTACACCGTGAAGTTGAACCACCAATATTTACGATCACATTCTGTTAATGGGGAAAGTGTGTGAACATCAATTCTTTGGTTTGGACCCCATTTTTCAATCAATTTTGACTCCTACTTTTGAATCTCGACTTGATTTAAGTTACATTCCCGAGTCAGTATTTGTTCGTGCTCTGTTTGAGCCCAAATCAATCATCTTCAATAATCACACTCCATTGTCGGACAAAGGTGTTGAACAAAATGACTCAAGAATTATTTTAGAAAATTGAAAATTGGATGGGGATAATTTTTTAAATAAGATCATTCACTTAATCAATCTTTTAATGCATTATATTAGAGAGGTCACTGGTGGGTTCTTGCGAATTCCACAATCTTTGGATTGGGCCGCATTTTGTGGGCCAATCAGACCATCAACGGAATCACCACCGTGAGATAATTTTTTCCTCTCTATTTATTTCACGTTTATACACGTTCACCATGCATTGAGGACAATGCATGAGATAAGTACGGGAGAGGGTTTACTAATGTAGTTTGTTTTAAATTTTCTTTCTTTTACACTTATTTTTGGAAAATTTTTAGATTTTTCTTTTGTATGGATACCCTTTTCTTTTCTTTTTACAGAACTTTTTGAGATAAGAGAAATAGTTTTGATTTATTTTAAAGAAAGTTAAGATTATCTAAGGAATTGAAAGACCTAAAATTATGAATTCTTAAACCGAATCAAAATAATAGATCGTGTTTAAATTTTAAGATAAGGAAGTAAGATTGAAAAGATAATTTGATCTTAAATTTTTTTCCTTAGATTTATGTACTTCAAATTTACACAATTTTTGGATTGTAACAAAGACTGAAAATGCCATAATAAAAATAATAAAATAATAAAATAATAAAAACTACTTATTGAAGCCGGGTAATTATGCCTCAGGAAGCATGATTATTCACACCTAAAATGGTGGACAAAAAACCAAAATAACCCCCTAGTTTTGTGACCTTGTTTACGTGAGTCTTTAAGCCCGAGAGATATTTTCTCATATGGTGCCCTAAAACCATCTGATTTGGGAGTCACCGGCTAAAGGCTCACTACCTAGGTAAACTAGAAAGCCTAAATAAACTAAGTGAAGAAAACAATTTATATATATATACGCACACAATAAATGGCATGAAAGTTAGAATTGATATCCCAAAAAATCTTCACTGTTCACAAAGTGTATACTATCTAAGAGTTTCATGAAAGATCAAAGATCAACTCAATTTTAAAATTTTTACCTTTAATGTAAAACTAGATCATGCATCCAAACTTAGTTTAAAGAAGAATAATTTTTGATTATTCTATGACCGATCACTTAAATTTTCGCAGAAATATTTCAACATTTTTCTCTATTTCAAAATGCGTTTTCAAAGACTAACGTTTGATTTCTTTCTTTATGGATTTTGTAGGTGTAATCCGCTGAAAATTTTCAAGATATAAAACTCCTCCCTAGGGAAGCCTAAAGGTTTAACGGCTTGTTGCACATGCTCAGTGCAATCACGTCACCTGCGAAAGTGGTGTAATAATTTTCTTAGTTAGTTTTTTTTGTTTTTGCTCAGGACGAGCAAATGATAAGTGTGGGTGTGTGATTAGTCTCTAAATATGCATATTTCATACCACATCTTCACAGTTATTTTGAATAAAATTCTGTTAATAATGACTTTCTTGTGTGTTTCTAAGTCCATGGCATGAAGTAAAGAAGAAGACCAAAACTCTCATTTAATTGGGGATATTTAGAGCCTAGGAGTAGCCCAAGACTGTTAAAGTCATATCTGCCAATTCTGGGAGCAGATATCAAGAAACCTACAACATGTACATAGGCAAGTATGCAGCCAAAGGCTGCACACTTCAGTGCTATGTGCGTGGTGCCCTTATGGTCACAAAAACACAGTTTGGACGCGTTTCCGCGGCAATACAGAGGAGCCACGTATCGAGTTTCGACGCATGGCCCCTTATTGACCCCCGGTGGCCCTTTCTTCTATAAATACCCCCTTGAAGCAGAACAGAGGGGAAGGAGGAAGGTTTTTAGGGCAGTTTCCTCTCTTTAGTGTAGTTTAGTTTTTTTTTCCTTCTTTTCTTTTGCATTTTCTTTTCTTTTATATCTTGTAAAAGTTCAGAAGAGTGATTTTTAGGATGAAATTTAAAGTTATTGTAATAGAAGGTGACACTCTATGAAATGTTCTCTCTTTATCTTTACTTATTTTCTTATCTCTAACCTTTTACATGCTTAGCGAATTTTCTCTAATGGCATCTAACTACTAACCACTAACTTGCTAACTCCTTATTTGATAATCTACATGAATCTTTTAGCCTGTACTTGGTCTTCCTCTTGCAAGAGCCATTGATGGCTCATGATGATGGATTCTAATACTGTAACATCTAATTCTTTAACAAGCTAATATTACTTTATTTTATCTTACACTAGTGTAGTTTTGATGGCTTAATTGTAGCTTACACTTATTTATTTGAGTTTGAATGTGATAAGTAATCTTATGGGTCATGCGTTGAAAAACTCTTGAGCCGAGGACTAGTGATGGCCAAGAATACATGTGAGGCAACTATCACTAAGAGGTTAGCATATTTTGTGGATCCATTAGTAGTTAGTAACCATGAGTTTTCTTCCATTTTTTACTTTGTTTTAGAAATAATATCAAAAATAAAAAATAAATTTTTTTTAATGTTTCTATCTTTGTTTTCACCGTTCGCTTCTCTTTTCATTATTTCTTTTCTTTTCTTCTGATTCTTTGAGACATAGAAGAACTGTTAACACACACGTGAACATACCGTTAATGCTTCTATCGCCTCCCATCCTTATGGATTCGACCCGTTTAGCCTCTATGCTATAATGGAACTATCGAGGAAGCCAAAACACATACTTTAACTTCTGATTTAAAAATGACATTTTTCATTCACGGATACCCGCAATCAAATGTTCGTGCCGTTACCGGGGATGGGAACGGCTTGATTTCACGTTTTTGTTAACTTTTCTTCTCTATTTCTGGGTACAGATAAAAAAAATTTAGAATCTAACAACTGCAGAAGTCCATACTCCCTTGTATCTCCCTGCTCAAGAAAGCAGGGAGTTGTTGCCCACTGTTTTGTCACAGCCAGGCTTTTTTTGCGGTGGAAACGTCGCATTTTTCTGGGCTTTGATCTTCATATGTTGCAGGGGTATCTTTATTTGCTTATATCTATGTATTATGCTGCTAGTTTTCTGTTTAGATTTCCTGTGCACTATAATAATTAAGAACTAAAATATGGTAATTTGATGTTTTAAAATAGTTTAACATTTGCATCTAGGCACGTGTCGATTTTAATTCCAATATACTATTAATTGTTGTGTTTTGGACCGAGGTATACATATTGTTGCAATAGCCCAAAAGAGATCGAGTTGGACGCAAAAAGCATTCCGAGTAGACCCTTGTGAAGACTCTCTTGTGGATAAAAAGCAGAAGGGGATTGCTAATCAATACCAATCAAAGTTCAGCGGGAGCCCAGATTTTGGCTCACCCACCGAGTCAGAAAATCTCGATAGCAGGACTGAGAAATAGCCAGTCATTTGGAGTAGACCCTCATCCCCCCGAACGAACCCTCTAAATCGGTTCAAACCTGCACCCGCAGGAGAAGACACTGTTCAAATTATTCCTATCAAAAAACACAGACGTATTCTCATGGTCTCCCACCAACATGTCGAGAATTGACCCCGAAAGCTCTCTATACAAGCAGACGCTAAGCCGGTAAAGCAGAAACCTAGGAGAATGAACAAAGAAAGGAGCCGTGCCATCAGCACATAGTTGATTGCCTACTCCAAGCTGGCTTCATTCGAGAAACGTTCTACCCCGACTTGCTCTCTAATTTCAATTCCTGTGAAAAAAGAACAGGAAGTGGAGAGTCTGCATCAACTTTACGAATCTCAACGAAGCATGCCCAAAGGATAGTTATCTCCTCCCGAGGATCGATCAACTAAGTAGAAGCTACGGCTGGGCACGAGCTTCTTAGCTTTATGGATGCCTATTCCGGCTATAATTTGATCAAGATTCACCCACCAGATGAAGATAAGGTAGCCTTCACTACGGGTCGGCGAGTTTACTGCTACAAGGTGATGCCCTTTGGACTCAAGAATACAGGGGCCACCTTCCAGCGGATGGTAAAAAAGGTCTTCAAGGACCTTATCGGGAGCACCATGGACGTGTACGTAGATGATATGTTGATAAAAAGTGTACACCGCACGGATCACCTCCAACATCTAGACAAAACCTTCGATCTCCTTAGGCAATACGAGGTGAAGCTCAATCCCGGGAAGTGTACATTCGGAGTAGCCTTTGAAAAATTCTTAGGATATCTGGTCACCCAATGGGGAACCAAGATCGACCCTAACCAGATATCAAGATTTCTAAACATGAGGTCACCCTCCTATATGAAGGAGGTCCAGATTTTGAACGGATGTCTCGCAGCCCTCAATTGGTTCATCAGCCAATCCACGACAAATGCAAGTCATTCTTCCAAGCCTTGATGAAAAATGGCGTGGACTTCCGCTAGAATGAGGAATGTGAAACAGCCTTCCAGGAGCTGAAGAGTTACTTGGTCTCACTCTCTTACTATCGAAACCTACCCCGAGAGAGATGTTGTATTTCTACCTCGTTGTCTCGGAGTCAGCAGTGTGCGACGCCTTGGTTCGAAAGGAAAAAGGCATCCAGACGCCAATGTACTACGTCAATCACACAATGAACAACCCCAAGACAAGATATCAAAGGCTAGAGAAGCTAGTGTTGGCGCTCTTCATCATCTCGTGGAAGCTCAAACACTACTTCTAAATCTTCCCGATCATCGTCCTCTTTGAGTACCCCTTGAGGATCACCGTGAAAATCTGAAAGCGACTGGAAGGATATCAAAATAGGCATCGAAGCTCAGGTCTTATGGACTCAAATATGAGCCAAGGATAGTGATCAAAGGCCATGTACTGGCCGACTTCATCGCTGACCTCACCCCGAGAACCACAGAGCATGACGACCGAGTCAAATGATGGGTCCTGAACATTGATGGAGCCTCAAACAGCAAGGGGCAGGAATCAGAATTGTTCTCACCACCCCGGAGAGATCCACCATCGATCAATCCATCACCATAGGCTTTCCAAGTTCACTAGACTCCCACTGGTACCAACCAAGTTAGCGGCGAATATGTCGCAAGAAATTCTCAAATGGCTGAGTACTTATAACTCATTCTCAAATTGAAGTCCAAAATTCCCCGATGTAACTTCAAGTGGGTCCCCAGGTCTGTGAACAACCACGCAGACTCACTTGCCAACTTGGGGGCAGCCATGGAGTTCCAGTTCAGATGGGAAATCCCAGTCGAGCACATCACTAATATGAGCATCCAGTAACCGACTCGACAAGTCCTAGACCTCGTCACCTCACCGAGATGGAGGAGTCCCATCATTGCTTACTTGAAGGATGGGACACTTCCCGACGATAGAGTAGAAGCAGAGAATCTCCAATATTTGGCCATCCTGTACATACTTCTCAGAGACATACTATACAAAAAATTCTACTCCTGCCTCCACCCCGACCTGTATCTGAGATGCCTCGGTCTGGAGGAGGCTCGGAAGGTGAAGCAGGAAATCTATGATGGAGACTGCGAGAACCACACGAAGGATGCTCTTTCGCCAAAAAGGTCATCAACCAAGGGTACTACTGGCCCAAGATATCGATGACGCCAAGGACTATGTAAGAAAATGCCCACAATGCCAGATGTTCGCCCCAGCATCAAACCGACCGAGCTCTGACCTTCACACCTTATGCAGCCCATGGCCCTTTATGCAATGGGGACTGCACGTAGTAGGACCTCTCTTATGAGTGCAACCCCAGCTGTGTTTCCTACTAGTAGGCACTGACTGCATTACCAAATAGATCAAGGCAGTACCGCTCTCCGAAGTCAGCGAGCAACAGATTGTCAAGTTCCTCTGACAAAACATAGTATGTCGCTTCAGAATCCTCCACACTATTATCCCCGACAACGGAACTAATTTCACCAGCAAACAAGTGGCCAACTTCTCGCCAAATACAATATCGTCCACTGATTCTCTTCACCTTACTACCCTCAAGGCAATGGCCAGGCTAAAATTAGTAACCACACTATTCTCGACTACCTATGCGAAAGCTTGGACAAAGCCAAGGGCAATTGAGCGGAGAAACTCCCTGGAGTACTCTGGGCCTATAGGACCACCAATATGTTCCGAAGAAACTCCATTCTCCTTGGCATATGAGATAGAGGCGATTATTCCAGTTGACATCTGCATGTCGACACTCAGGGTACAAGGAGTAGTCCCGGATCGGAATGACACCCTACCTTGTTTGGTACTGGATCACTCAGAGAAAAGGCGCCAACAGGCCCAAATTCGCATCATAGCCTATCAACAGTAAATTCAAGCGGTTCACTACAAGAAGGTAAGGCCCAGGGAATTCCAAGTCGGAGACCAGGTCCTGAAGCGCGTGATGCAGAGTACTCGGCAGAAGGATCACCAAAAATTTGGACCCAACTAGGAGGATCCCTACATTATCACTGGTCGCGGAGACAATTGGTTATACACCCTAGCCGATTAGGGCGAGAACTAACTTAATAAATAGTGAAATTTCTTTCACTTAAAATGATATCATGCATACATTCAATGAAAAGATCATTTTTTGCTATCTTAATCATTTCTCTCAACCCTAATATTTGCCTCGAGTATAATGTATAGTCTCGATAGCCTATACGGGTCCTCTACACCCTAACGACACTCCTCGTGGAGCAACCTAAAAGATGGAGGCTCACCCATGTAGGTTGTTCTGGTCCAGCCTATGACAGGTTAATACCCTGACGACTGGCTGAGCAGCTCCGCAGCCTATACGAGTCCTCTACACCCTGATGACACTCCTCGGGGAGCTACCTAAAAGATGGAGGCTCACCACGCCAGCTGTTCTGGTCCCGCCTATGATGGTTAACACCCTGATACTGCCTGAGTAGGCCCACAGCCTATACAGGTCCTCTGCACCTTGACGACACTCCTCGGGGAGCCACCTAAAAGATGGAGACTCACCCACATCGGTTGTTCTGGTCCAGTATATGATAGGTTAACACCCTAATGACTGCCTAAGTAGGCCCGCAGCCTATACGGGTCCTCTACACCATGATGGCACTCCTCATGGAGCCACCTGAAAGATGGTGGCTCCCCCACACCGGCTGTTCTAGTCCAGCCTATGTTGATTTAATATTCTGATGACTGTCGGAGCAGGTCGGCAGCCTATACGGGTCCTCTGTACCCTGACAACATTCCTCGGGGAGCCACCTGAAAGATGGAGGCTCGCACAAGCTGGCTATTCTGGTCCAGCCAATGATGGGTTAGTACCCTAATGACTGTCTGAGCAGGCTTGCAACATATATAAGTCCTTTACACCCTGACGATTATTGATCGAAAAACTCCCGAGAGATGAAATCTTGCCAGACGAACCTTTTCTAGCGCAACCTACATGGGTCCTCTACACCCTGACAGTTATCAATCAGGAAATTCTTGAGAGAAGAAGTCTTGCCCGATGAACCTTTTTGAGTGTAACCTACATGGGTCCTTTACACGCTGATGCTTAACGATCAGAAAACTCCTGAGAGATGGAGTCTTGCCCGATGAATCTTGTTGAGCATAATCTACATAGGTCCTCTACACCCTGATGGTTACCGATCGAAAAACTCCAGGAGACACAGTCTTACCCGGTAAACCTTTCTGAGCACAACCTACATGGGTCCTCTACACCCTATTGGTTACCGATCGGGAAGCTCCTGAGAGACGGAGTCTTCTCGGTAAGTCACTTGGGGCATAGTCTGATGGGTCATGTTACATCCAGAGGGCCCCCCGAATGACTCTACAACCTACATCGGTCCTCTACACCCTGACAGTTACCGAACGGGAAACCCCTGATAGACAAAAGCTCGCCCTTAGCAAGTGGTTTTCCCTCTACTACAAATCTCCTAGCAGGCTTCACCAGGGGACCACATATTGAGTCATTTCAGGTGCTACAAAGTGTTGGCCTAAAAGCCCATCACTCTAGTTTTGATGATGACTAACTCATGTAGTTATAGTACTAATAATCTTGTTGTGTATAAGTTTCAAATATTGATCAAGATCTTAGTTAGTGTTTAGCTTCTTTGAATCTAACACATGGTGATTCAAGAGCTCAAGCTTCAAGATCGCATCAAGTACTCGAGATAGAGTCTAGCTCATGGATTGTATTTTGGATCAAGTCTACTTGGAGAAGAAAATCTACAAGAAGACATGTGTTTAGAGTTTGTGAGTTTAGATCTCTTGTAAAGAATAGATTAGTTTTGGATTACTTAAGCTTACATACACAAAGTTTAAATATTGTCTTTCAAGATCAATAGTTTTGGTTTTCGGTTTAACCATTTTGATTTTACAAGTTTATGTTTGAACGATTTTTATCTCAATAGAATAGGTTCTACAATTTGAATATGTGTTGGATCCCATCCACACATATTAAAGCTTTAATTGTTTATAAAAACTTATTTCTATGTGTTTTAAGTTTCGGTTTATCAAGTATACGTTTTTCGGTTTCATGAATAGATTTCATCAAAATAAGTTTTCATTGGTTCATACATGTATTGGATTTCATCCGTATACGTTGTTACTTCATAAATGTTTAAGTAACTTATTTTGGGGAATTTAGTTCATATGTTTATGTTTTGTATTAATCAAAACTTATTTTGATGCTTATTCTCAAGAACAAGTCTATATCATTTATAATGTGTATTGGATTCTATTCATACAGATTATGCTTTAAATGTGTTTCAATAATTTTTTTTTGTATTTATACAAGTTTTGAAAAAGTCGGATTTCCTTTTGGAAGTTTGTGTTTTGGAAAAAATATAGTTATTGTTTTAAAGCTTAAATTTCATGTCTCAAAAATAGTTCACATGTTTGTAGTATGTGTTGATTTTTGATCACGCATATTTATACTACATTGTATTTACATGAACTTTTTTTTGAAATTTATTGGGATTTATTGGAATTTAAATGGGTTTCAAAATATCATTTAAAAATCCTTTAATATTAGTTTTCGGCTGTTGTCGGTCGACCGCACAGTCGACTGATGGCTAGATCCGGTCGACCGAGTGCTCTACCGACGTGCACCATTGTGCATAGCCCATGAGAGTTAGGAGATCGACCGACTGACGGTTGACCTATTATTCCTGTAGAACTCTCGGGTTTCATCGGTCGACCGGCCGGTCAACTGATAATCCCCAACGGTCAAAATATGATCGTTGGCGGTTGATCACTGAGACGACCGATAGGTCTCTCTTACCTGTGTTTTGAGCCTAACAGCTAGTTTTATTTTGGCCTATATAAATGGATTTTTGGCCAAATTTTCTATAAGTTTTTTAAGCGCAAAATTTCATACGTTCTACAGAGATTTAAGCAAAGTTTTTAAAGAGTTTTTGAGAGTTTTAAATTCATATGTTTATTAGGTTTCAAAGTTTTGGAAAATGAAGAAAATTATTTGGAAAATTATAGTTTCAAGTTTTCAATTTCTATATCATTCAAAAAGTTTTCCCTAGTGTTTTCTTTTGTGTTTTTATTTTCAAAATCTTTGTTTTCTCACAAGCTTGAGCTATTCATTGCAAAATCTATCCTCTAGAATCTTATATTGTGAGAGGTACTGTTTGTGAGTTTTGTGATCACCAAGTGTTGTAACCACTCTTTTACTTTAGGTTTGTGCCTTCCCTCTTGTGTAGAGGTGATTGCTTTGTGCATAGGCTTTGTGCCGTGATTTTGTGGTTCCTCTTGTATAGAGGATTGGGTTTGTATCCTTTGTAGAGTTTCTTAGTGGAGATAGTAGAAATCTTTCACGTGGTGAAGGCGGGGACGTAGGGCTTGGTACTTGAACCACGAAACATATCTTGTGTTTGTGTTTGGCTATCTTTCTAAACTCTACTCTCTTTATATCTTGCATTGCAATTATTGTTCATCTATACATACTTGGTATTGTTCTTGTGTTCATACTTGTATTGATCCAACAGAGCTATTGAAGCACCTCAACTCTTATAAAAAGGAACCTTGAGGAGAAGTTCTAGAATCTTTTACTAGGAATTCGGCTTTACTTTTGGATATCACTTGTGATCTATTGTGTTAGTTTAAAAGTTTTAATTCCGCATTATTGACCATAAGATTAGCATTACACCTATTCACCCCCTCTAGGTGTACTTTAAATTGGTATCAGAGCTAGTGGTCCTGATATTCAGTTTAACAACCTAGGAGTAATCCTATAATTGTTAATCACATACTTAATTTACACATTCATATTTTCTTCACACACTCATAGATTATCTTGCTCCATCTATGTTTGATGTTTTTAATATTGACATGTGAAAATTAAAAATGAGTTCATATCTTAAAGCCTTAGGATTACATGATTATCTTGCCACCATTAAGAAATCATATTTTGAAAATGAAAAATACTTAGAGGCTAATGTACAAGCCATGATTGTACTAAAACATTAGCAATACTCATCTTTCTATGGTTTCTTATTGTGATTCCCTTTTGTAGCGTGGAACATGTTGATCTCTCTTGTAGGACAAACTTCAAATGATGTTGAGAGGAGCCTAGTGAAGATGAGTCCGACAAAGCTTCCTACATGGTTCAAGGGTATGACTCCCTTGAGGTTCTGATTCTCAACTTGAGGATTGTGCTAGTACATCTAATGATGATAATGATAGTATGGATGCACACATGTTGAATGAAGAGCTTTCTAAATTTTGTGAGGATTTACTTGCAAAATACAAACTATTGAAAAATAAGAGTTTGAATTTGAAGAAAGAAAATGAATTATTATTTTCAAAGCTCGATTTTATTTTGAAAGAGAAAGTAGAGATTTCATATGAAAAGAATCTTCAAAAGCTCAACTTGATTTTGTTTTGAATGAAAATGAGATTTTGAAAAAAAAAATGACTTGGATGTTGTTTTGTTGAAAATTGATTTTTTTCCTCAAGACTTGATTTCATTTTGAAAGAAAATAATTCTTTGAAAAATCAAGTTGTTTTGATTTCTAATGAAAGAGATCTTGTTTTAAAAGAAAACGTTTCTTTGAAAAATGCTTTGGTTGAAAAAGAAAAGATTTCGATTCCTATTTCTAAAGTAAAAAAGAATTTTGTTTCTCATGCTCGTGCTAGTTCTTCTTCCATTATTGATAATATATTTATATTTTGAAGAAGAATATTGATTGCTTGGGCTCCACTGTGAGCAAATGTGTCATTGACCACAAGAGATTGGAGTCCATATTTCAAAAGAAATAAACTCCACTATACATGAGTACCCTCCATAGCATACGCATGCACACCATGTTCACACACATGCCACTATGCATGCTAGAGTGTACACATGTACGCATTACGGTCACATAGGCCACCTTGTAAAATTTTATTATGATAGATTAAATATTTCTAGTTTTTCATGTAAAAATATTTGGGTTAGAAAGGTACTAACTCCCAGGACCTAAGAAAGCTTGGGTACCAAAATTCACTCATATTATTTTTGATGTAGGTGTGGGCTCTCACGAGACATGAGAGACTTGGTGCGTTGTTGGTGGATGAGCTTGACGGACACAATTATAAATGCAAACACTGTCAAGGAGTTTTGATGGGAGGACCACAAGTTTTTGGAGAAACGAAGACTAATTTTTTGGTTTGGTAACTATCTCTATCCTCCATGTCATATATATATATATATATATATATATATATTATATATATATATATTATATATATATATATATATATATATATATATATATATATATATATATATATATATGTATGCTTATAAAATGAATGATTTTAGCATATCATGTTTCATATGCTGAGGGTTACTTGTTTAAATGCAATGCTTATTAGAACTTGTGATGTACATATGTACTCTTTGAGATACACTCATGATTTTGTGCAATATTGATTCATATCTTTGTGTTCTCATATATTATTTAGTTATGTGTATATCCTACTTTTGATTATCCTTGCATTTACACCCATGATTATTTTAGTTCTCAATTATGTTTTGTGTTTTTATGCTAATCATGTTTTGGTTACATGTCTAAAAGCAATTTTGTTAAAACTTGTAACATGTACAATTCGTGAGTTATACTTGTTCTTATGCTTTACCTGTTACATTGCTTATGTGTACTCACTGTATGTCTTATTGTACTTATATGACTGATTGGTCGCTAATGTTGCATATTTATTATCATATTCCCATAGTTATTATAGAATAAAACTTTGCATTGTCCTAATTAAATGTTTAATTTATTTGCAGGCCCATTCCTAAAGAAGAGTGAAGAGAAATGAGCCCAAAAGCTCACTAAATTCTAAATTAAATCAGAATTAATTCGAACTCAGTGAATCAGGACAAAATCAGAGAGGTTGAAAACCGTTGAGAAGAATCCTCCCAGAATCGATCGGTTGAAGCAAAGATCAAAGGCCATTTCGTCAAAATCTCGGACTTAAACTGCAAATCCAACTGAAGATAAAGCCAGAACGAGAAGCCGGGGAGCTCCACCAACAGGCTGTGGCCACCTGGCCACAGCAAGGCCGCGGAAACGCGGCCAAAACCGCATTTCCGGGGCTGTGTTATGGAGTTAGGGGGAGCGTTTGCTCCCCCTATCTTTATCCTCTCCTGTAGGTTGGGTTTTTGCCTATAAAAGGGCAGGATTTGCACTGAAAATGGGACGACCAAGCAGAGATAGGAATTACTCTAGTTTTTCACTCTTTGTAGCATAGGTTTTGTTTTCTTTTTATGTAATTTTAATTTGTATGTAAGCTTAGATTAGATTGAGAAGCATGTAAGTAAGAGAGAGAGGCTTATGTTGAGAGTGACACCTATGTACCCTCCTCCTTTCTTCCATCGTTTCAAGCAATAAAAGGTAATATTTTTTTATGTTCTTCTTTACTTTCATTTTCTTCTTCTTCTTTCTACTTTACCTCTTTTGGTTTTGATGAGAATGCAAATGAATCCAGAAGCATCAGTATAGCAATGTCTGTGTGAGTGCCAACGATAATTCATGGTGATGTTCTCCTCCTCAAGGTCCATATCACTTCATTCTTGTTCGTCTTGATGATATAATGCGAATGGGGACTGAGCTCGATCCTATGGCTTATGCGCTGAATGCCTCCGAAGCAAGGTAGAACATGCAAGGGTTCCAAGTAAGTCATCAATAAAACTTGGTAAGTATTTCTTTAACCTTCTTTCTTTTCTTTTATGTCCTTAGTATAGATCACCACATCTTCCAAATCTTTTTTCCTTCTTTTTCAATTCATTTGTACATAGTCGTTTTCTGATTTTCTCCACCTTCTCCATCTATCGTTTTCTTTTTAACTTTAACTTAACTCTTTTTTCATTTTCATTTCTTAAAACAAAGAAGAACCTTCGTTTTTCTTCATAAAGATTCAATACACACCTTGAACGCTTCTATAGCTAACCCTCCTTGTGGATCACGACCCGCATAGCCACTTGCTATCGCGGTAGAATTGAGCACCTTGCACATCTCTATTTAAAGTTCTGAAATACTGTATTTTTGTGCAGGTTCAAGCTTCAATCATATTTTGGCGCCGTTGCCAGGGAGGGTAACGGTTTTTATTGACTTTTGGAACTAAAACGAATTTTTCTTCTCTGTTGCAGGTTACAAGTCAAAGAAAACAGGAAAGAAGACTTGCAGTAACATATAAGTGGTCTTGGGCCTCTGCTCTAGAAAGCAGACACCAAGTACCCTCTGAATTGCCGCGTTTGCTCGGCCCTGGCCGCGGCTCCGCGGCAAGAAAGAGTTCACTACTGACTGTTTTTTTTGTAGGGTTGCTTGCTTTGCAAAAATTAGAGTTTCTGCAAACTTTATTTCTTCTATGCTATCATCAGGAACCTGCTAATAAACCAACAGTAAAATACTTGTGGAAAAAGTTAAAAAATTGATTAGACGTTTGCATTTTAGGCACGTGTCTTTTCAATTCATTTACTTTACTGTTGAAGAGTGCTGGAACAAGGTACGTTCGCATTGCATTTAGAATAGGACTCATCTCTTGGTTGTTTTACATCACACTTGAGTGAATCTTGTTTGCATATCTTGTACACTTGCACAAACTGATCTTAAGGGCACCACCCAATAATAAGATAAGGTGGGGATTTAATCACCCTTCCTTGGCCCAAAAATCAGATTCCAAGCACTTACTAACCTGAGCCTAACTAAAAATGAGTAGACGTTGGCCCTAGGGACATCTCGGACTCAATTAGGAGATTATCCTAAGGGGGAAAGGTGTTGGAATTGACTCCTGCCAAATCAGTGTCTAGGAAAGGGATTAAGGGCCAAAAGCCCGAAGATTGGTGGTTATTTAATTAAGGAACGTCTTTGACGAAAAACCTCCCACCAATCTTGTCCTAGCCTGGCTGATTAGCTTGTGGTTAAAGTTTGCATTATACCTCCCGTGGACAGTCTAACCAGTTAGGAGTCGTCTAGGTCATAGGTCTACCCTAACTTAGTTTAGAATTTTTTCTTTTATTTGTTTTCTTATTTGTTTGTTTGTTTTTCTTTGTTTGTATTCTATTGTGTGATATGACTTATAACAACAATTTTTCCAATTTTAATAGTAATCCATATTACACACCAACTTCTTTTTCAGATATTACCAACCCGGCATATCATAACTTTGACCAACATAGTGTGTCAGATTGGTCTTATCCGAATCAATATAACCCATGCCCCAATCTTATAACCATAATTTCCAGAATAATTTCAACTCTTCACAGAGTCAGTGGGGATTCACCTCCCCCGAGTCTAATTTTCAGCCAACTTGTCCTCCTTATCCACCTAGTCCATAATATTTCCAAGATTCATACTCAGTTCCACCAGTCCAAAATAGAAAACTATCAATTTTGGAAATGAGTATGCGTGAGTCCAAACAACAATCACAAAATCTGATGGACTCACAATTTAACCATCAATTCAAAGACAGCACTTCATCTTTTCAACAAAATGATGAACCAATCAACTATGAAAAGATGCTTGAAGCCATGACTCAGGCTCAAAACGCTCATAATCGTGACATAGATATGATGGTCCAATCTCTACGTTCCCACCGTTTGACCAGTTTTGATGTCGCTAACCATTCTGTTAGAGCCGAAGAGTCATGTTGTTTTGGAAATCAAGGTTCCATTTCAGAACAATCATTTGAACTTACCCAAACTCCAAATTTTGAAAATGATATTGACAGTTTGGCAAGTTATTCCTTTCCTGAAATAGAACTTGAGAATGAATATGATCCTGAACCTCAACTTAGTGATTCAATTCTACTTCCTGATTCAATAATGACTCTGGTGTCTTCACCTGATTTTAATCTTTTTCCTGAGTCAACATTGGATCCTGTGCCAATTCATCTTGAAATTGAATCACCCATCTTTGATGATCATATTGAACTTGACCAATTTTACACTTTTGAAAGTATTATTAACAAATTGGCAAGTTCTCATTTTTATGACATTGAACTCAATGAGAAATGTGATCTAGATTCTCGAATCTGTGATCCAGTTCAAATTCCCGAATCAATATTGACTCCTGTTTTGTTACCCGACTTGAGTAATATTTTAGAGTCAGTTTTGATTCCCACACCTATCATTCTTGAACTTGAATCATCAATATTAAGTCACATTCCATTGTTGAAAAATAAATGTGGACTTGAGTTTCAACTTCTTGAACTAATCTTGACTCCTGAGCCTTTACTTGACTTAATTTACCTTCCTGAGTCGGTAGTAGTTCCTATACTTCCTGAGTCCAAGTCAATCATTCTATCTTTTCACAATCCATTTTGGGACAAGGCGGTTGACAAATTTTACTCCGAAATTAATTATGGAATTTAAAAATTAGATGGGGTTAAATTTTTGATAAGAATCCTTCATAGATACATCATTTTAATGGGTTATATTAGAGAAATTTCTGGTGGGTTCCTCCAAACTCCACGAAAAGTTGATTGGGCCGCATTTCGTGGACCAATCAGACCACCACCGGAACCACCACCTTAAGGTAACATTTTTCTTCCCTTTCTTCTTTTTCATGCATCTATGCATTAATTCATACATTGAGGACAATGCATGAGATAGGTGTGGGGGAGGGTTCTAACATAACTTAGGTTTTTCTTTTTATTAAAAAAAATTCTTTACATTTAAAAACTTTTTGAAAATAGAAACAATATTTTGACATATTTTTTGTAAGAAATTAAGTCAATTTTAAGGAATGGGAAAATCAAAATTAGGATTTCTTAAACTTGGTCAAAATAAGATTATTTGTTTGATTTTTAGGTTAGGAAGATAATTTGTCAAAGTAATTTAGTCTTGATTTTTACCTTAATGAAATATGCACACTTCATACACTTACACACTTAGGGTTCAAAAACAAAGATTCTTATGCCTTATATATATATAAAAAAAAAATATCTATGAAAGATGAACGAATCTAATTATTGATTAGCTAGGTACTTTGGCCTAAGCAAGCCTTAGTATTTATGCGAAAGATGATTAGATAAGTTTGAGAAAAAATATATATAAAAATCCTTTAATTAAGCAGGGTATTTGTGCCTAATTAAGCATAAGTATTCACGCCTAAAAGGGGTTCATATAATAAAATCCTTAGTTTTGTGGCCTTGTTTGTTCGAGTCCTTAAGTCCGTGGGGTGTTTTCTCACCCGGTGCCCTAAGACCGTTTGGTTTGGGAGTCATCGATTAAAGGCTCGTTACATGGGCAGATTAGAAAGCCTAATAGAACTAAGGAATAATACTACAAATATATATATATATATATATATATATATATAATATATATATATATATATATATATAAATAAGGCATAAGAGTTAGAGTTAATGAACCCTTAGTTAAAATTTTCACAAGATGCATATGACTTAGAGTAAAGTAATAGACTAAATGAGAAGTACAATTTGACTCCTTATTTTGATTGATAACAAATTTTTGAATAGAGACTGAGTTTAGGAATGAAAAATTCAGTTTTCCTATAACTTATAGATTACTTAAGTCTTACAATTATATTTCAAATATTTTTCTCTTTCAAAATGCTTTTCGAAAGTACTAACTCTTTGTTTCTCTTTCTTTATGGATTTTGTGGGTGTAATCCACTGAAAACCCTCACGAGACAAAACTCGTCCTCTAGGGGAAACCTAGAGGTTTAACGGCTTGTTGCACATGCTCAGTGCAATCGAGTGACCTGCGAAAGTGGTCTAATAATCCTTAGTATAGTTTAGTTATTTTGCTCGAGGACAAGCAAAAGATAGGTATGGGGGTGTGATTGGTGGCTAATGTTGCACATTTATTATCATATTCCCATACTTATTATAGAATAAAACTCTGCATTGTCCTAGTTAAATGTTTAATTTATTTGCAGGCCCATTCCTAAAGGAGAGTGAAGAGAAATGAGCCCAAAAGCCCACCAAATTCTGAATTAAATCAGAATTAATTCGAACTCAGTGAATCAGGGTAAAATCAGAGAGGTTGAAAACCGGTTGAGAAGAATCCTCCCAGAATCGATCGGTTGAAGCAAAGATCAAAGGCTATTTCGTCAAAATCCCGGACTTAAACTGCAAATCCAACTGAAGATAAAGCCAGAACGAGAAGCCGGGGAGCTACACCAACAGGCTGTGGCCACCTGGCCACAGCAAGGCCGTGGAAGCGCGGCCAAAACCGCGTTTCCGTGGCTCTGTTATGGAGTTAGGGGGAGCGTTTGCTCCCCCATCTTTATCCTCTCCTGTAGATTGGGTTTTTGCCTATAAAAGGGCAGGATTTGCACTGAAAATGGGACGACCATGCAGAGATAGGAATTACTCTAGTTTTTCACTCTTTGTAGCATAGGTTTTTGTTTTCTTTTTATGTAATTTTAATTTGTATGTAAGCTTAAGTTAGATTGAGAAGCATGTAAGTAAGAGAGAGAGGCTTATGTTGAGAGTGACACCGATGTACCCTCCTCCTTTCTTCCATCGTTTCAAGCAATAAAAGGTAATATTTTTTTTATGTTCTTCTTTACTTTCATTTTCTTCTTCTTCTTTCTACTTTATCTCTTTTGGTTTTGATGAGAATGCAAGTGAATCCAGAAGCATCAGTATAGCAATGTCTGTGTGAGTGTCAACGATAATTATGGTGACATTCTCCTCCTCAAGATCCGTATCACTTCATTCTTGTTCGTCTTGATGATATAATGCGAATGGGGACTGAGCTCGATCCTATGGCTTATGCGTTGAACGCCTCTGAAGCAAGGTAGAACATGCAAGGGTTCCAAGTAAGTCATCAACCAAACTTGGTAAGTATTTCTTTAACCTTCTTTCTTTTCTTTTATGTCTTTAGTATAGATCACCACATCTTCTAAATCTTTTTCCTTCTTTTTCAATTCATTTGTACATAGTCGTTTTCTGATTTTCTCCACCTTCTCCATCTATCGTTTTCTTTTTAACTTTAACTTAACTCTTTTTTCATTTTCATTTCTTAAAACAAAGAAGAACCTTTGTTTCTCTTCACAAAGATTTCAATACACACCTTGAACGCTTCTATCGCTAACCCTCCTTGTGGATCACGACCCGCATAGCCACTTGCTAACGCGGTAGAATTGAGCACCTTGCACATCTCTATTTAAAGTTCTGAAATACTGTATTTTGTGCAGGTTCAAGCTCAATCAATGACTTAGTTTTGATGATTCTTGTATTTGTACATGCACTCTTTTATTTTAATAATTTTTTTATATTGTAATTGTACATGCCTTGATTCACTATAAGATTATTTTTGCTTCATGTATGTATAAATTGTGTTAAAACTACATGATATACATATTATATCTTTGAGTGCCATATATTCTATGTGTACTCATTTCATATTTGGATATATATGTATGCTTTAGCTTTTACAAAACTTACATATATCTTAAAAAATTTTTTACGTCTTCAATGGAATTCTTGAATAGTTTGATAAAAATAGAATTTTTCATGATTCGTATTTTCATGTTTATGAAAAAAATTTCATATGGGTTTTGATGAAATTGAGCTTCATCGCTTCATCTTCAAGAAAGTGTTACTTACATAACACTTGTATACTCTATATCTTTTATTTACTCATTATTTTAGATTCACGAGCATTTATGTGCTTTATAAATTTTAGGTGTCAATTCTTCTGTAATTATAATTTTCATGAGATATACATGATTTGGTTTATGTTTGAAGAATTTTGAACTAGTTTTCCTAAATATTTCAAATTAGTTCTTCCATTCTTCACTCGGTGCTAATTTTCAATTTGTACTTAGCTATTTATAAAATCATTATTTTAAAAACTTCTACCCTCAGTGGGCGGTTGGTTGGGTGATCATGTCTTGTTTTGCTTAAATGACTTTTTCTTGACATGTCCATGTAGGTTGGTGATTTAAATGAGTTATACACATGATTCTCATGATAAGATTTTTGTATACTCATTTTTGTTTATCTATATATGTATACTTTTTATTATGAATGGTATTTCAATTGACATATATATATACATACATACATACATATACATACATACATACATACATACATATATATATATATATATATATATATATATATATATGTATGTATGTATGTATGTATGTATGTATGTATGTATGTATGTATGTATATGAATATATGATTTAGTTGATTGTGCATGTTTCGTACATGTTTTGGCATAATCTTTTTTTGCATAACTTGAATATGCTTTAATGTATAACTTAGTATCACCTTCAATTGATATCATCACTTTTCAAAGCTTATGAATTAGTTTTGTGATTGTTTCAAAAAGAGAGAAAATTCTTGATTTAGATTTTAACTGGTATCTTATTTCCTACTTTTTGAGAAAAATATTTTAATAGCTCATATTTTCAATTGGCATTAATTATCACAATTGGTATCTAGGTTTCAAAATTGTTTAGATTCAAAATTGGTATCATGAACTTTCACTTTCTATTTGATTGGTATCATGTTTAAACCTTTATTTGGTATCAATATTATTTTATAAATTGGTATCTATGCTTATGCTTTTAATTGGTATTCCTAGTTTTCCAATTGGAATTCATGTTTTGTGTTAAATTAGTATCTTAGAAAACCATAGTTTTATTTTGTTTTAAAAATTTATTTTTGATGCTTATTGCCTATATGCAAGAGAAGTTAACTTAACGTCTTTTCTATATGTGAATTTATGATGAGTGTATTATATAAAGAAGAGCTTGACCTCTCTTCTTTTTATATCGTACACATGTATAGGAGGAGCTTAACATCTCTATCTATACATTGTATATTATGCTTATGTGGGTTAGAGTTTAGTCATCCCTTCTCCATTTAATCACGTATACAGGGGAGTTAACTGGATGTCTTTCCTCTTCATAAATTTATATTGAATATACATGTACTTTATTTTATGTACCCTTTTTGATGAATTGACAAAAAAGGAAAGAGAATTTTAGAGTTTATATATGTATGCTTATATTCCAGGTTTATATATATGTGTTTGTATTCATGATTCGTCTTCATGATTAGTTTAGTATCTATAAGTTTACATTAAATATCTATATGTTTTATGCTATGCATGAGTTAAGGAGGAGTTTTTAAAAAGTTTTTCTCTATTCATGCATATATAACTTCATAAGTTTTGTCATCATCAAAATGGGGAGATTGTTGGCCCAAAAGCCCATCACTCTAGTTTTAATGATGACTAACTTATGTAGTTATAGTACTAATGATCTTGTTGTCTTTAAGTTCAGATATTGATCAAGATCTTAATTGGTGTTTAGCTGCTTTGAAGCTAACACATGGTAATTCAAGAGCTTAAGCTCCAAGATCGCATCTAGTACTCGAGACACGGTCTAGCTCATGGATTGTGTTTTGGATCAAGTCTATTTAGATAAGAAGATCTACAAGAAGACTTATGTTAGAGTTTGTGACTTTAGATCTCTTGTAAAGAATAGATTAGTTTTAGATTGTTCAAACTTAGACCCACGCAAAGTTTAAATATTGTCTTTCAAGATCAATAGTTTTTGTTTTCGGTGTACCATTTTGATTTCATAAGTTAATGTTTATACAGTTTTCATCTCAATAGAATAAGTTTTATGGTTTGGAATATGTGTTAGTTCCCATCCACCCATATTAGAGCTTCAATTGTTTATAAAAACTTATTTATATGTGTTTTAAGTTTCGGTTTCATAAATATTTTTCATTAAAACAAGTTTACATTGGTTTATACATGTATTGGATTTCATCCATATAAATTGTTGCTTCATAAATGTTTAAGTAACTTATTTTGGTGAATTTAGTTTATGTGTTTAAGTTTTGTATATATCAAAACGTATTTTGATGCTTAATGTAAAAAACAAGTTTATATCATGTATTATGTGCATTGGATTCTATTCATACACATTGTACATTAAATGTGTTTCAATAACTTATTTTTGTACTTTTACAAGTTTTGAAAAAATCGGATTTTCTTTTAGAAGTTTGGTTTTTGGAAAAATACAGTTTTTGTTTTAAAGCTTAAATTTTCATTTTTCTAAAATAGTTCATATGTTTGTAATATATGTTGATTTTTGATCATACATATTTGTGCTACATTGTATTTACATAAACTTATTTTTGTGGAATTTATTGAGATTTATTGGAATTTAAATGGGTTTCAAAATATCATTTAAAAATCCCTTCAATATTGGTTTTGGGTTGCTGCCGATCGACCGCACGGTCGACCGATGGCTAGAGCCGGTCGACCGAGCGGTCGACCGGCGTGCATCAACGTGCACAGCCCCTGAGAGTTAGGAAATCGGTCGACCAACCCGTCGATCGACTGTCCATGTAGAACTCTCGAGTTTCATCGATCGACCGGCCAACCGGTCGACTGATAATCCCCAACAGTTAAAAATATGACCGTTGACGGTCGACCGCCTGGTCAACCGACAGGTCTCTTTGACTTGTGTTTTGACCCTAACGGTTAGTTTTTGTTTTGGCCTATATAAATGGGTTTTTGGCAAGATTTTCTATAAGTTTTTGAAGAGCAATGTTTCCTACATTCAACACAGTTTTTCAGTATAATTTTTAAAAAGTTTTTGAGTTCTAAATCCATATCTTTATTGGGTTTCAAAGTTTTGAAAAATCAAGGAAAATCAAATTTTGGGAAACTCTAGTTTCAAGTTTTCAATTTCTATATCATTTAAGAAGTTTTTCCCAAGTGTTTTCTTTTGTATTTTCATTTTCAAAATCTTTGTTTTCTTACAAGCTTGAGCTATTCATTACAAAATCTATCCTTTTGGATCTTGTATTGTGAGAGATGTTGTTTGTGATCTTTGTGATTACCAAGTGTTGTAACCACTCTTTTTCTTTGTGCTTTGGCTTTTTGTGTTCCCTCTTGTATAGAAGTGATTGCTTTGTGTATGGGCTTTATGCCTTGGATTTGTGCCTCCTTTTGTGTAGAGGATCCTTTTGTGTAGCGGATTGCGTTTGTATTTTTTATGGAGTTTCTTAGTGGAGATAGTAGAAATCCTTTACGTGGTGAAGGCGGGGACGTACAGCTTGGTGCTCGAACATCGAAACTTATCCTTGTATTTGCGTTTGGCTATCTCTCTAAACTCTACTCTCTTTATATCTTACATTGTTATTATTGTTTATCTATATATGCTTGGTATTGTTCTTGCGTTCACACTTGTATTGATTCAAGAGAGCTATTGAAGCCCCTAAATTCTTATAAAAGAGGAATCTTGAGGAGAATTTTCAGAGCCCTTCACCAGAAATTCGGTTTCACTCTTTTGATATCACTTGTGATCTATTGTATTAGTGTAAAAGTTTTAATTCCACATTATTTACTATAAGATTAGCATTATACCTATTCACCACCTCTAGGTGTACTATCACAAAGCAAGATAGTTCCCGAGGAATAAGGAGATCACAATCATAAGAAAGGCAAGATTTGAACAAAACTGTCATTGATTGTGTTTTTCATGTATTACAAGTTTCTAAATTACATGCCTCCTCTTACATATGTGGATACATCTAATAAATGTGATACAAGTACATGTTTTTATTTTGCTTGAATGAGCTCATACTGAGCGAAAAGGCAGAAGCACCTATTATCACGTCCTCAACTACGTCCTGGTGATGACTCCTAAGTAAACAATCTACCAGGGCCAGATGAGCGACATACTGAGAACTCCTAAGAAGACCATTAGGAAGGAGAACCGTGACCAAATTGCAGACCAAAACCTGCAAGGTGAAAGAGGATACCTATGCCAAGACCGTAACTCCAGAGCAGAGATAATAGCACATGCGATCGACCCTTGATACCAGAGCCATCGTCAAATACCCTTGTGCTCCCTGCTACATGCTCGCTGCAAGGAAAGAAAGGGCTCAAATCCAAACTTCTTCCTAGTCTGCTCCGACCAAAGGCCAAACATACAGACCAAGTAGAAAATAGGTCATTCCATGTCCATCCCCGCAGCTGGGCCTCGTCGCAAGAACTAAAACTTTCTGACGAGCCCATCATAAGAACTGAAAATCCTTGACAAACAGACTTCCGAACATTAGGAGTGCAGTAGGCATCACTACTCATTCCATCTCCTTTCTCCACCGAATGAAGAAGAAGGAGACATCACTGCTTGCAGAATAGAGCTTTAAACAGCAAAGAACTTTCAGGAAGTAATCCAGATCTCTTTTGAAGAGCCCCACCCTATATATATATAGGGGAAGAAGCCTAAGAGTCAATCACCGAGCGTAACCCCCGGTCCTAGATGTACGTGTTATAGTATCAGTATACGATACAACATACAAAGTTGATTTGATATTTCTAGTATTCCGATTGAACTGGTTTCAGTTTCAGATATTATTTTTCAATATTTTACATTTTTCAGAATTTTCTGGAGATTTTCTGAATTATTTTGAAAAATCTCCGATTCGGTGCTACCGATACTGATATTTGACTTTATAATTTTTAATTCATAAGCGGAGTTAAATTTTAAGAATCAGTTTTCAAATATTCTTGAAAAATTATATTTTCTATTTTAGCATATTTTTCAGGATTTTTCTGAATTAATCAAAAATCCGGCCAAACCGGTGTCGCTCGATATCGCTGATCCAGTCTAGGATTTTTAATTTAAAAAGCAAACTGGATTTCTAAAATTGATTTCATATTATTATTCAGGATAATATTCTCTATTTTGCAAAATTTTGAGAATCATTCGAAGCTAGTCAATTTTGACCTACTTAAATGCTATTAATTAAATAATATTTTAACTATCCTTCCTTCCCTTCTCTGGATTTCCCCCACCGGCTCTCCCATCGACTTGCACTTCTACTAATTTTCTCCCTCTCTCCTTAAAATCCATCCCCTCATTCTCTAATTCTCTAGAATTCTCTTCCTTCTCTTCAATTCTCTCACTTTCTCTAATTTAATTTTCCCTTTTTCCCAAGTCTCCCAACTGGCCACCACCATGGCCACCCTCTTGCCGCCGACCACCCCAGATTCGACGAGCTCCCCACAACCACCCTAACTCTGACCACTCCACCTCACCTCTAGTCACACTTCTTCTCCTCCAATTTTCCCATTCCCTCCTCAATTTACCCATTCACCATCACCATCTATCTCTCAATTTCACCCCACCTCCTCCCTCTTCCTTCTTTTCTCCTCCGACCAAGATCACCACCACCAGCACCTCACCACCACCAATTCTTCACTCCAACATCAACACCATCACCATCATCTTCATCACCATCAACACCTCCACCTCTCGCCTCCTCCTCTCCCCTACTTGGGCCCAGGCCTCACCACCGGCCGACCTGGTGTCGCCGCCGGCCTGACAGAGCCGCCGCACCGGTGTTGGTCGACCGGTGCTGCTCCTCCCCTTCCCTTCTTTTTCTTCTCTTTTCTTTTTTCTTTCTCTTTTTCTTCTCTGTTATGCACCCTTCGCCCTCTCTTTCTCATTTTGGATCCAACCTGAAACCTTATAAATTCACTACCTATTAACCCATATCCATACCAAAGAACCCATTTCATTTAAGTTAAATGGATCCGGGTTATGGAATCTGGACCCAACCTGTTAAAAAACTAAACCCGATACATTATTAAAGGTAATTTTACATGAAACCCCTTGACAATTAAATATTTACATTTAAAAAAATTTATTACATATTTAACTCACTTTCAAATTTTAGTGTTTGGGATATATCTGGAGCATCCGAAATCCCATTTGGATGATCCTCGAGCCGTTATGATTGTAGAAAGAGAGCTACATTTTCATGCACTTTGTGAGTGTTTTTATTTTAAAAATTATATTTAATCATGTGAAATTAAATTAAGTTATTAATTTGTTTAACAAATTATAATTATCGATCAATCAATAAATCATGTAAATGGTAAGACATGATAATTAAAATATGTGTGATTTTACTTTCTAAACATATTTAATAAGATAATATTTAATTGTGATTATTGATTTAATATAAAATACAGATAGATTAGTTATATATTGGCATTAAGTGATTATTGGATTATTGAAAAAAACTTCCATAATAATAAATTAATAATTCTTAAATGGTTCTGAAAAGTTTGAAAATATATATTTGTAGATAATTTCCTTATCGATAAGATTAATATTAATGAAATTGTTATAACTGCTCCTGATACCTAGATATTTGGACACATGTTCATGTTACATATATCACCCTAACACTGTCACCTTTACTAAATCACTGATACACTAGACACTGTACGAGCATGTATTGTCATGATTGTGGACTTCGTTATTACATTTACCTGTATCATCGTTACACGGACATTCTAGTACACTGAATATTGTATTTCATGTAAATACATGTTACACCGAACACTATTATTTCATGTTCATATGCCACTGATACACGGACATGTTATTACACTGGATAACATTACACGGATACTCTGTACATACTTATTTCATATCGTTGCTACATGGATTCACCTATATACATGTTTTAATTATTCCTATCTTTATGTTGTCTGAATCATTGTTCTTGTTGCATGATTTACCGTTACATGTATATTCCTATATTCTTGTGACATGAATATTTAATACAGCACATGACTGTTTACTATATTCCTAATTTTGATATGATACTCCTGTTACTGGACATGTTACCTGTTGATATGTGATGTGTAGAACTAAGTGTCACGTGGATCTAAACCACAGAGACCACCTCTAGAATCCCACATCTCCTGTTTTCTGTTTTCGTTATCTTGTTTCATGCTCTCAATAAGAGCCTATGTCCTGTTATTGTGTTATATGCACTGTGAATCACCTAGAGGGGGAGTGAATAGGTGTACTAGCTAATCTAATGATAAATGATGTAGAATTTAAAACTCAATTGCAACACACTATATGTAACCAAAGAGTATAGTAGAATTTTCCGTAAAGAGCTCTGGACTATCTCCTCGAGATTCCTCTAGATTAAGAATTGAGGTGCTATATGAAGCTCTCTTGGTTCAACACAAGCATGGGAAATACACAAACTATATCTAGCTTATGAATATGTACAATATGAAATAATGCAAGATATAAGAGAGATAGTGTTTAGAGATAGTGGATCAAACGCAAACAACAAGATATATTTTGAGGTTCAGCTACTGCTCTATGTCCCCGCCTTCACACAGAAGGATTTTCACTATGTCCAAACAGGGCCTTCCACAACGGGACCTTCACCAAGAAATTACAACTCTACACTTGGAGTTCACTACTCCTCTCAAAATACAATCACCTCTACATTAGAGGGATAGGCACAAAGCCAAACCACAGTCACCTCTACACAAGAGGGATAGACACAAAGCCAATGCTCAATCACCTCTGCACAAGAGGGACAAGGCACAAAGCCAAACTACAATCACTTTTACATAAGAGGGATAGGCATAAAGCCAAACCGCAATCACCTCTACACAAGAGGGATAGCACAAAATCAAACCACAATCACCTCTACAAAAGAGGGATAGTCACAAAGCCAAAACTCAATCACCTCTCCACCAGAGGGACAAGGCACAAAGCCAAACCATAATCACCTCTGTATAAGAGGGATAGGCACAAACCCAAAGCTCAACTACAATCACCTCTACACAAGTGGGATAGGCACAAAACCAAATCAAAGAAGAGATTATAAACTTGGTGATCACAATAGACTACAAACAATATTTGGTGATCACAATAGACCACAAATAATTTTTCTCATAAAAACAAGATCCTATAGATAGGATTATATATGATAGCTCAAGTGTTAGAAAATAAAGTTTTGAAAAGAAAAATAACAAAGAAAACCACTTGGAAAAACCACTAGATAGATATGAAAATAAAGATCAAAACCAATTTCCTAAAGACTCTTTTCTTTGATTTTTTTAACACTTTTAAATAAATAAAAGATAATTTTTTTAGCACAAAACTCCTTTCAAAACTTGATGCTAAATACTTGAAAAGATAGGAAAATAGCTATCTAAAAATCTTGTTGAAAACAACATAAAAGAAGTTCTATTTATAGCCTCTCAAAAAACTAGCCGTTCGCAGCAAGTAAAAGTCAGAATTGATCTTTCGGTCGACCGGCCAATGATCATATTTCTGACCATTGAGCCTCTGGTCGATTGCCCGGTCGACCAGGCCAAGCATGTCAGTCGACCGCCCAATTGACCGGCGCTATCCGAGAGTTGGGTAGTTTCAGTCAGTCGACGGCCCGATCGACTGGCTTTCTAGGTTGGCCTCTTACACGTTTCCTGGGCACATTAGTCGACTGACCGGCCGACCGACCTCTGGTCCGGTTGACTGGCCGGTCGACCGCCAGCAGTCTCTGGCTGGGAAAAAGGGTATGAAACTTAGTTTTTTTAATTTCTATAAAATCTCATAAATTCTCATAAATTTAACAAAAATCAGTTCATATTAAATATTTGAAGAACAAATATGTGTGACCAAAAATCAACACATATTACAAACTATTTGAACTATTTTTGTGATATCAAAATTAAGCTTTAAACCGAAAATCGTATTTTCTAAAACTTGAAATTTGAACTGAAAATCTGTTTTCTCTAAAACTTGTATAAATACAAAAACATGATATTTAAACTCTTTTGAATCATATTGTGTATGGATAGAATCCAATATACATGTAAATGATATATCTATGTTTTTGACATGAAATCCGAAATAGGTTTTGTTAATTACAAAACTCTAAACACATGAAATAGAATATCAAAATAAGTTTTTTTAAATATGTGAAGCACAGATGTATATAGATGAAATATAATATACATTAAACCATGTAAACTTATTTTGATTCTATTATTTATGAAAACCATATATATGTGAACATGAAATCCAAAACCGGTTAAACTGAAAACCAAACATATTGAACTTGTGTGTGTATGTGAAATTGAGCATATTAATACTAGTCTATCTTGCACAAGATCTAAACATAAATAGAAATCTTCTTATAGAGCTCCTTCTCCAAGCCAACTCGATCCAAACACGATCCAAAGAGCTTGACTCCATCTGAGTGCTAGATGCGATCTTGACGCGCGAGCTTTTGAATCATCACGTGTTAGCTCCAAAATTTCTTTGTTGAAGCTAGACACTGATTGGTCGCTAATGTTGCACATTTATTATCATATTCACATACTTATTATAGAATAAACTCTACATTTTCCTAATTAAATGTTTAATTTATTTGCAGGCCCATTCCTAAAGGAGAGTGAAGAGAAATGAGCCCAAAAGACCACCAAATTCTGAATTAAATCAGAATTAATTCGAACTCAGTGAATCAGGGCAAAATCAGAGAGGTTGAAAACCGGTTGAGAAGAATCCTCCCAGAATCGATCGGTTGAAGCAAAGATCAAAGGCCATTTCGTCAAAATCCCGGACTTAAACTGCAAATCCAACTGAAGATAAAGCCAGAACGAGAAACCGGGAAGGTCCACCAACAAGGTGTGGCCACCTGGCCACACCCTGGCCGCGAAAACGCGGCCAAAGCCGTGTTTCCGCGGCTTGGTTAGAGAGTTAGGGGAGCATTTGCTCCCCCTATCTTCATACGCTCCTGTAGGTGGGGTTTTGCCTATAAATACTGGGATTTTCAAAGCCTCCAGGGGATAATCATGCAGAGATAGGATTTAGTCTAGTTTTCCATTTTTTAGTGTAGTTTTTATTTTTCTTTTCATATAATTTTTAGTTTTAATTTATGTAATTCAGAGGAGATCAGACTTTCATAGAAGAACGAGAACGAAGCTTGTGCTGAGAGTGACACTGGTGTAAGGTTTCTTTCTTTCTTTTATTGTTATGAAATTGAACTTGTATTTTCTTTTTGTCTGTACTTCGTTTAGTGTCCTTCTTCTTCTTCTTTTCTACTTCACTCTTCTTTTGGTACAATTGTCTTCCAAGTGAGTCTACAAGCATCGAAAGAGCCTTGCCTTTGCGAGTGCCACCGATACTCATGACGATGGATTTGAGTCTCTCTGTATCATTTAATGCTTGTTTTGTCTTGATGATGTAATGTGGAAGAGACAATAATCAACTTTTATGGGCTATGCGCTGATTGCCTCCACTCCAAGGTAACATCGTCGCCAAAGATTCAAGGTAAGCTTTTGGTCAAAAGAAAGTAAGTAATTATTTTTAGTTCTTCTCTTTTCTTTTATTTCTTAGTTTAGATCACCAACACGATTTCTTTCATCACTCCTTTTCCACTTTTTTTTAAATAATCATTCTCCATTTTTCTCCACCTTCTCCATCTACCGCTTTCTTTTTCACTTAACTTTAACCTAACTCTTTTTCATTTTCATTTCTTAAAACAAAGAACAACCTTCGTTTTTCTTCATAAAAATCTCAATACAAACCTTGAATGCTTCTATCGCTAACCCTCCTTGTGGATCACGGCCCGCATAGCCACTTGCTATTGCGGTAGAATTGAGCACCTTACACATCTCTATTCTAAATCAAAAATTCTGTATTTTGTGTGCAGGTTCAAGCTTAATCAATTTTTGGCGCCGTTGCCGGGGAGGGTAACGGTTTTTATTGAATTTTTAGAACTAAAACGAATTTTTCTTCTCTGTTGCAGGTTACAAGTCAAAGAAAACAGGAAAGAAGACTTGCAGTAACATATAAGTGGTCTTGGGTCTCTGCTCTAGAAAGTAAAGACCAAGTACCCTCTGAATTGCCGCGTTTGCTCGGCCCTGGCCGCGGCTCCGCGGTAAGGAAGAGTTCACTACTAACTGTTTTTTTTGCAGGGCTGCTTGCTTTGCAAAAATTAGAGTTTCTGCAAACTTTATTTCTTGTATGCAATCATCAGGAACCTGCTAATAAACCAACAGTAAAATACTTGTTGAAAAGTTTAAAAAATTGATTAGACGTTTGCATTTTAGGCACGTGTCTATTCAATTCATTTACTTTACTGTTGAAGAGTACTGGAGCTAGGTACGTTCGCATTGCATTTAGAATAGGACTCATCTTTTGGTTGATTTAGATCGCTTTGAGTGAATCTTGTTTACATGTCTTGTGCACTTGCACAAACTGATCTTAAGGGCACCACCCAATAATAATATAAGGTGGGGATTTAATCACCCTTCCTTGGCCTAAAAATCAGATTCCAAGCACTCACTAACCCGAGCCTAACTAAAAATGAGTAGATGTTGGTCCTAGGGACATCTCGGACTCAATTAGGAGATTATCCTAAGGGGGAAAGGTGTTGGAATTTGACTCATGCCAAATCAGTGTCTAGGAAAGGGATTAAGGGCCAAAAGCCCGAAGGTTAGTGATTATTTAATTAAGGAACGTCTTTGACGGAAAACCTCCCACCAATCTTGCCCTGACCTGGCTGATTAGCTTGTGGTCAAAGTCTGCATTATACCTCCCGTGGACAATCTAACCAGTTAGGAGTCGTCTAGGTCATAGGTCTACCCTAACTTAGTTTAGAATTTTTCTTTTTTGTTTGCTTATTTGTTTGTTTTTTGTTTGTGTTTTATTATGTGATATGTCTTATAACAACAATTTTTTCAATTTTAATGGTAATCCATATTACACACCAACTTCTTTTTCGGATATTACCAACCCGGCATATCATAACTTTGACCAACATAGTGTGCCGGATTGGTCTTATCCGAATCAATATAGCCCATGCCCCCAATCTTATAATCATAATTTTCATAATAATTTCAACTCTTCACAGAGTCAGTGGGGATTCACTTCCCCCGAGTCCAATTTTCAACCAACTTGTCCTCCTTATCCACCTTGTCCACAATATTTCCAAGATTCATACTCAGTTCCACCAGTCCAAAATAGAAAACCATCAATTTTGAAAATGAGTATGCGTGAGTCCAAACCACAATCACAAAATCTGATGGACTCACCATCTTACCACCAATTCCAAAATAACACTTCATCTTTTCAAGACCAATCACAACAAAGCGATGAACCTATCAACTTTGAAAAGATGCTTGAAGCCATGACTCAGGCTCAAAACGCTCGTAATCACGACATAGATATGATGGTCCAATCTCTACGTTCTCACCGTTTGACCAGTTCTGATGTCGGTAACCATTCTGTTAGAGCCAAAGAGTCATGTTGTTTTGGAACACAAGGTTCTATTTCAGCAAAATCATTTGAACTTGCCCAAACTACAAATTTTGAAAGTGACATTGACAGTTTGGCAAGTTATCCCTTTCCTGAAATTGAACTTGAAAATGAATATGATCATGAACCTCAACTTAGTGATTCAATTTTACTTTCTGATTCAATTATGACTCCGGTGTCTTCACTTGATTTCAATCTTTTTTCCGAGTCAACATTGGATCCTGTGCCAATTCATAATGAAATTGAATCGCCCATCTTTGATGATCATCATATTGAACTTGACCAATTTTATAATTTTGAAAGTCACATTGATAAATTGGCAAGTTCTCATTTTTATGAAATTGAACTCAATGAGAAATGTGACCTATATTCTCAAGTCTGTGATCCAGTTCAAATTCCCGAATCAATATTTACTCCTGTTTTGTTACCCGACTTGAGTAATATTTTAGAGTCAGTTTTGATTCCCACACCTATCATTCTTGAACTTGAATCACCAAACTTAAGTCACATTCCATTGTTGAAAAATAACCGTGGACTTGAGTTTCAACTTCTTGACTTGGACCCACTTCCCGAACCAATCTCGACTCTTGAACCTTTACTTGACTTAAGTCACCTTCCTTAGTCGGTATTAGTTCATGTACTTCCTGAGTCCAAGTCAATCATTCTATCTTTTGACACTCCATTTTGGGACAAGGCGGTTGACAAATTTGACTCCGAAATTAGTTATGAAATTTGAAAATTAGATAGGGTTAAATTTTTAATAAAAATCCTTCATGGATACATCATTTTAATGGGTTATATTAGAGAAATTTCTGGTGGGTTCCTCTGAACTCCACGAAAAGTTGATTGGGCCGCATTTCATGGACCAATCAGACCATCACCGGAACCACCACTTTAAGGTAACATTTTCCTTCCCTTTCTTCTTTTTCATGCATCTATGCATTAATTCATACATTGAGCACAATGCATGAGATAGGTGTGGGGGAGGGTTAACTTAGGTTTTTTTTCTTTTTATTAAAAAAATTTCTTTACTTTTAAAACTTTTTGAAAATAGAAACAATATTTTGACATATTTTTTGTAAGAAATTAAGTCATTTTAAGGAATAGGAAAATCAGAATTAGGATTTCTTAAACGTGGTCAAAATAAGATTATTTGTTTGATTTTTAAGGTTAGGAAGATAATTTGTCAAAGTAATTTAGTCTTAATCTTTACCTTAATGAAATATGCATACTTCATACACTTACACACTTAGGGTTCAAAAACAAAGATTCTTATGCCTTATAAAAAAATTAGGAAAAAGAAAAATATAAACAAATCTAATTATTGATTATCTAGGTGCTTTGGCCTAAGCAAGCCTTAGTATTTATGCAAAGATAATTAGATAAGTTTAAAAAAAGAAGTATATATATAAATCCTCTGATTAAGCTGGGTATTTGTACCTAATAAAGCATAAGTATTCACGCCTAAAGGGGTTCATATAATAAAATTCTTAGTTTTGTGGCCTTGTTTGCTCGAGTTCTTAAGTCCTTGGGGTGTTTTCTTGCCCGGTGCCCTTAGACCGTTTGGTTTGGGAGTCATCGATTAAAGGCTCGTTACATGGGCAGATTAGAAAGCCTAATAGAACTAAGGAATAATACCACAAAAAATTATATAAATATAAATGAGGCATAAGAGTTAGAGTTAAAGAACCCTTAGTTAAAATTTTCACAATCACAAGGTGCATATGATTTAGGGTAAAGTAATATACTAGATGAGAATTACAATTTGACTCCTTACTTTAATTGATAACAATTGTTAAATAGAGACTAAGTTTAGGAATGAAAAATTCAGTTTTCCTATAACTTATAGATTACTTAAATCTTACAATTATATTTCAAATATTTCTCTCTTTCAAAATGCTTTTCGAAAATACTAACTCTTTTGTTTCTCTTTCTTTATGGATTTTGTGGGTGTAATCCACTGAAAACCCTCACGAGACAAAACTTGTCCTCTAGAGGAAACCTAGAGGTTTAATGGCTTGTTGCACATGCTCAGTGCAATCGCGTGACCTGCGAAAGTGGTCTAATAATCCTTAGTATAGTTTAGTTATTTTGCTCGAGGACGAGCAAAAGATAGGTATGGGAGTGTGATTGGTCGCTAATGTTGCACATTTATTATCATATTCCCATACTTATTATAGAATAAACTCTGCATTATCCTAATTAAATGTTTAATTTATTTGCAGGCCCATTCCTAAAGGAGAGTGAAGAGAAATGAGCCCAAAAGCCCACCAAATTCTGAATTAAATCAGAATTAATTCGAACTCAGTGAATCAGGGCAAAATCAGAGAGGTTGAAAACCGGTTGAGAAGAATCCTCCCAGAATTGATCGGTTGAAGCAAAGATCAAAGGCCATTTCGTTAAGATTCCGGACTTAAACTGTAAATCTAACTGAAGATAAAGCCAGAACGAGAAGCCGGGAAGCTCCACCAATAGGGTGTGGCCACCTGGCCACACCCTGGCCGCGGAAACACGGCCAAAGCCGCGTTTCCACGGCTTGGTTAGAGAGTTAGGGGGAGCGTTTGCTCCCCCTATCTTCATACGCTCCTGTAGGTGGGGTTTTGCCTATAAATACTGGGATTTTCAGAGCCTCCAGGGGACGATCATGCAGAGATAGGATTTAGTCTAGTTTTCCATTTTTAGTGTAGGTTTTTGTTTTTCTTTCATGTAATTTTTAGTTTGAATTTATGTAATTTAGAGGAGATCAGACTTTCATAGAAGAACGAGAACGAAGCTTGTGCTGAGAGTGACACTGGTGTAAGGTTTCTTTCTTTTCTTTTATTGTTATGAAATCGAATCTGTATTTTCTTTTGTATGTACTTCGTTTTAGTGTTCTTCTTCTTCTTCTTCTTTTCTACTTCACTCTTCTTTTGGTACAATTGTCTTCCAAGTGAGTCTACAAGCATCGAAAGAGCCTTGCCTTTGCGAGTGCCGCCGATACTCATGACGATGGATTTGAGTCTCTCTGTATCATTTCATGCTTGTTTTGTCTTGATGATGTAATGTGGAAGAGACAATAATCAACTTTTATGGGCTATGCGCTGATTGCCTCCACTCCAAGGTAACATCGTCGCCAAAGTTTTAAGGTAAGCTTTTGGTCAAAAGAAAATAAGTAATTATTTTTAGTTCTTCTTTCTTTTCTTTTATTTCTTAGTTTAGATTACCAACACGATTTCTTTCATCACTCCTTTTCCACTTCTTTGTAAATAATCATTCTCCATTTTTCTCCACCTTCTCCATCTACCGCTTTCTTTTTCACTTAACTTTAACCTAACTCTTTTTCATTTTCATTTCTTAAAACAAAGAAGAACCTTCATTTTTCTTCATAAAAATCTGAATACAAACCTTGAACGCTTCTATCGCTAACCCTCCTTGTGGATCACGACCCGCATAGCCACTTGGTATTGCGGTAGAATTGAGCACCTTACACATCTCTATTCTAAATCTAAAATTCTGTATTTTGTGTGCAGGTTCAAGATTAATCAGACACCTACTAATATCTTGATGAATAACTGAAACTATATAAATTCAAGATCATTAGTAAACTATAACTACATAACTTAATCATCATCAAAACTAGAGTGATGGGCCTTTGGGCCAACAATCTCCCCCTTTGTGATGATGACAAAACTCATGGAGTTATATATGCATGGATTAAAGATAAGCTTCATAAAATCCCCCCTTAACTCATGCATAGTAATAAATAAATAGATATTCAACGAAGTACATAAAAGTAAACAAAACATATATGCATAAATACCAATATTAAGTTCGCATATATAAACTCTCTAAATTCTTCTCCCCCTTTTTATTAATTCATCAACAAAGGGTTAAGACAACAAAACAATAAGGATGTATATGCGATATACATTCATGAAGAGGAGAGACGATAAGTTAGCTCCCCCTGCATGCACGCATTAAATGGAGAAGGGATGACTAGACCCTGACTCACATAAAACATAACATATAATGTATAAGCAGAGATCTTAAGCTCTCCCTACACACGTGTATCACGTAACAAAGAGAGGTTAAGCCTCTCAATGTGAGATACACTCAATATGAATCTATATATAGAGAAGATGTTAAGCTTCCCTTGCAAATAGGCAATATATATCAACAAATTTTGAAGCCACTTTTTTAAAAACAAATTTTGAAATTTCTTGAAGTCAACAAAATGAATTATGATACTAATAAATAAAATTGTAGTTGACAAAAAAAAGTTGGTACCACTTGCTAAAAAAAAAAATTAAAATACCACTAGTAGGGTTTGATACCAATTGAAGGTGAAACATGAAATACATTTTGATAAATAAATACCAATTGAAATCAATGTATAAACTTGTAAAGATACCAATTAATATTTAGAATTTAACATAAACATAATTTGTGCTTTAAGACTGTAAAGATATTGTAAAACAAGCACAATCAAATCATATATATGTATGTATGAAAATAGAAATACCAATTGAAATTTGAAGCATATATATAAGAATCACATATGAGTATACAAAAATAAAATTTCAAGAAGATCAGGTGTATAATTCATACGTACCACTCTATTCATGCACAAGTTTAAAAGATATTCAATAAGGGCATACAAGGCGTGGTCGTCCATCCAACCGCCCTTAAAGGGTAGAAGTTTTCAAAAATAAGATTTGAAAATATTTTAGCATAGTTTGAAAAACACTACCACATGAAGAATAATGAACTAATTTAAAGTAATTTTTAAAATTAGTTTGAAATCCTTCAATCATAGAATAAAATAATAAGTATCCAATGAAAACATATAAATCCCACGCTCATCGATACTCAAATAGCAATAAAGCACATATATGCTCATGAAACAAAAAAATTATGAGTAAATACCAAACATAGAGTGTAAAAATCATGTAATCAATAAAATCATGAAAATAAGACATTGAGTCTCATATGATTTTCTTTTATCAAAAGCAAAAAATCATCAGAATGAAATACGCTTCAAGATATACGTATGCTTTGTTGAAACTAAAAGTATACATACATATTCGAAATATAAATAAGTCCATAATAGAATATTGCATGAAAAAGTAAGTGACTCTAGGATAGACATGTATATCTAAAATTTAGGACAAAATTGACATATACACGAAGAAAAAATATATTTTTATGAAAACATGTACAAAAATAGGGAATACATGTTAAGATATAAGAATCATCAAAACTAGGTTATACATGTACATGTAATAAGTACAAACGAGTAATGAAGCATAAACATATAATAATCAAGTATAGCTCACTACTTGTACAAGTATAAACACAAGTTTTAACGAAAAACCATCTAAATAAGTAATCAAAAACATGAAGTGCAAAATCATAAACAGGCATGATCATTAGGGTAAATGCACGTGCTTTAGAGCTCAGATATACACAATAGCTAAATTATAGTGTGAATATAAAAATAATAGTCCATATAAATATGGGTGTATTTCAAATACTATTTATGTATATTACAAGTCTAATTGACATTGCATTTAACATAGTGAACATGAAAATTAAAACATGCTAAAAATCAATCAATGGGAGCATGTAATCAAAATGAGAGTTAGAGATATATCAAAACCAATAGGGCTAATTTTTAGGTCTCCAAATCATGGTGGTCCCCCCACCAAGCATCCTTGAAGGTGATGTATCTAATGTGGTGTCCATCAAGCTCAAACGCATCCACCATTAAGGCACCAAAATCTCTCATGTCAAGTGAGAGCTCATACCTATATCAAATACAATAGGGGTGGATTTTGGTACCCATACCTTTTTGGGTCCATGGGGGTTAGTACATTTCCTAACCCAAACAAACTTGTTTGTAAAATTTGAATTATGATTCTATCATAAACAAAATCTTGCAAGGTGGCCCGTACGTCCATAATGTGTACAAGTGTACACTTGAGCATACATAGAATCATGTGTGTGAGCATGATGACCATGTGTATGCCGTGATTTGTGTACATGAATATGTGGAGTATGTTTTTTAAGAAACATAGATTCCAATCGTGTGTGATTTATAGCACATTGGTTCAAAGTGGAGCCCAAATAATCTACACTTTTCTTCAACATGCAAATATAACTATTAATACTTGAAGAATATGTGGAGCTTGCAATATGTTTATCAATAGAAAATGAATGTATAGTAGCATGACAAACATGGAAATCAAAATCATTTTTCAAAGAAATATTTTCCTTTGAAACTAAATCTAGTTCTTTTAAAATTAAAATAATTTTATTTTTCAAAGAATCATTCTCTTTTAAAACAATTTCAAGTTTTGAAGACAAAACCTCATTTTTTTTTCAAAACATCATCACAATCATTTTTATTCTTTATAATTTCATTTTCATTAAGGCAAGTACAAGTTGAGATTTCAACGAGTCCCTTTCACTTGAAATCTCAACCCTCTCTTGCAAAACCATATTAAGTCTTGAAACCAAATCCTTATTTTCTTCTCTTAATTTAAAACTTTTCTTTTTTAAAAGTTTGTATTTTTCTAGCAAGTTTCACAAACTGTAGATAGTTCTTCATTTAATGCATGTGCATCCATGTTATCATCACAAGAAGAACATACTGTTGGCCCAAAGGCCTTCCACTCTAGTTTTGATGATGATTAACTCATGTAGTTATGTGTACTAATAATCTTATGATTTTAGTTTCAGATCATTAATCAAGTTATTAGTTGGTGATTAGCTTCAACAAGATGATTTGAAAACTTTCACATGTTGATTCAAGAGCCCGAGCGTCAAAGATTATATATAGCACTTGCTCGGTGGATCAAAGAGTTTAGGATCGAGTCGGCTTGGAGTTTGCGCTCTACAAGAAGACATCGGTACCATAGTTTAGTTTTGTGTTTAGATCCAATTGTAAAGATTAGAATAGTATGATATGCTCAAGTTCACAACACACACGTTTCACGTTTTGGTTTTTGGTTTTTGGTTTAACCAATCTTGGTTTGCATGAATAGATTTTATATCAAAACAAGTTTACATGGTTTAATGTATATTAGATTTGTTCTATATACATGCATGCTTCAACTACTTAGACAAACTTACTTTGATATACCTATTCGTATGTTTTAGGTTTTGTATTTTAACAAAACTTATTTTGGAATTAAGAACAAAAACTATGATATATATATGTTTCATGTATATTGGATTTCTATCCATATGCATCATGCTTCAAAGTGTTTAAATATCATGTGTTTGTATTTGAAAGAGTTTTGGACAAAACGTATTTTCTATTCAAAATCCAAGTTTTAGAAAATACAGTTTTTGGTTTTTGGTAAAAATGATAAGACACAAAAATAGTTCATATTGATTGATATTTGAGCTAAACTTTTTACCACATGTTTATATATCAAGGCAAAATGATAAAACTATTTTTGGTGATTTTTAGAAGTGTTAAAAGATTTTTCAAAATATTTTTTTTAAACTATTTTTCTGACCCAGTTTTTTGTTCCAGGCTTCAACCGGTCGACTAGTCTTCTGACCAAGTCGACTTGGGATGAAGTCGGTCGACCGGGTCGGTCGACCGACGTGCACAGATCTGTGCACGTTTGGCAGACATGGGGACGGTCGACCGTCAGGGTCGACCGGGTCTGAGAGCCGAGCTCTCTGTTTGTTTGGGTCGACTGAGGCGGTCGACCGGTAGCTGGCTGATTGGTCTCTAATGTTGCATATTTAATATCATATTTCCATACTTATTTTAGAATAAAAGCCTGCATTGTCCTAATTAATTGCTTAATTTATTTGCAGGCCCATTCTTTAAGGAAATGAAGAAAAGTGAGCCCAAAGCCCACAAAAATTCTGAATTAAATCAGAGTTAATTCACACTCAGTAAATCAGGAAAAAATCAAGAGGTTGAAAACTGGTTGAGAAGAATCCTCTCAGAATCGATCGGTTGAAGCAAAGATCAAGCAAGTTTGATTCAGATTCTGACTGGATACATTTTAGTATTCGAATCATAACTTTTGCTACAGAATCTAAATTCTGATGATTCAAGATGATCCAGAAAGCAGACTGATAGAGCTATAACTCTTATGTTGATCATTATTTCTAATTCTGTCAGTTGTTAAGTGATATTCAGTAATCAACAAGCCAACAAACAGCAGATCAGAACTGAATATCCACCTCTACCCCCTCCATTTCTCCTATAAATACCTGCACTCAAAGGCAAAAGGGACGACGATGCAGAGATAGGAATTTAGCCTAGTTTTCATTTCTTAGTTTAGGTTTTTAGTCTTTCTTTTCATGTAATTTTAGTTTTCATTTATGTAATTCAGAGGAGATCGACTTTCATCGAAGAATAAGACTGAAGCTAGAGCTGGAGTGATACCAGTGTAAGACTTATTTCTTTTCTTTGATTGTAATGAAATCAAATCGATGTTCTTTTTGTGTATGTACTTCTTTTTAGTCTTCTTCTTCTTCTTTTCTATTTTACCTTTCTTTTTGGTACAACTGTCTTCCAAGTGAGTCTAAAAGCATCGAAAGAGCCTTGCCTTTGCGAGTGCCACCGATAGCTCATGACGATGGAATTGTGAGTCTCTCTGTATCATTTCATGCTTGTGTATCTTGATGATGTAATGTGGAAGAGACCAACATTCGACTCTTATGGGCTATGCGCTGCTTGCCTCCAATTCAAGGTAACATCGAAGCTAAAAACTCAAGGTAAGCTTTTGGTAAAAAGAAGGTAAGTAACTCTTTTATTTCTTTCTTTCATTTTTGTAAATTAAATCACCATCTCTTCAAAATCACTCTTTTTTTCTCCACTTCATTTGCACATATTCGCTTCATTATGTTCAGATTTTTTCCACCTTCTTCATCTTTCACTTTCTTCTTAACTTTAACCATTAACTTTCTTTTTCATTTTTATAACTATAAAACAGAGAAGAACTTTCGCTTATTTTCTTAACGATTTCAATAAAGAACCATAAAGCTTCCATCGCATACCCTCCTTGTGGATCACGACCCGCATAGCCACTTGCTATAGCGGAAGAATTGAGCACTTGCACATTTTTTATTCTTAAATCTAATATTCTGTAATTTGTGTGCAGGTTAGCCTCAATCAAATTTTGGCACCGTTGCCGGGGAGGGAACGGTGTAGTTGTTTTAACAACTTTTGTGTGTTTGTTTCAGGGACTCGAAGATCAAGATCTAGCATTCAAGCTTTGCCAAGAAGACTTGAAAATTCTGTGCCCCTACTCTCGAAAGTAGGAAACAGAATTTCAAGAAATTGCTTTGCAAATCTGAAATTTTTTTGGGACTACTAAAAACTTTGTTTTGCAGTACATATTGCTCGCAAAAACTTTAGTTTTTATATGTCATATTTGTGCTAGTGTTTCTATCCAACATCCCTGTTTTTAAGTCAACAGTAAAAGATTCGTTGAAAGTTAAAAATTGATTAGACATTTGCATTCTAGGCACAAGTCTTTTCAATTCTTTTACTTTACTGTTGAAGAGAGCTGGAGATAAGGTATGTATGCATAGTATATAGTTTAGGAAACATTCTTGGGTGCTTTTGCTTTTGAATGCTACTTTCCTATATCTTGCACACTTGCACGAATCAATTCTAAGGGCAAAACCCAAATCAAGATAAGGTGGGGAAGTCATTACCCTTCCTTAGCCCACAAACCATCTCCAAGCACGCACAACCTAAGCCTAATTAAATTTGATAGACGTTGGCCTTAGGGACATCTCGAACTCAATAGGAGATTATCCTAAAGAGGGAAAGTGTTGGAAATTGACTCCTGTAAAATCAGTGTCAAGGAAAGGGATTGAGGGCCGAAAGCCCAAAGTGCGGTGGTTATTTAATTAAGGAACGTCTTTTGACGGAAAACCTCCCACCAAACTTGCCCTGACCTGGCTGATTCGCCTGTAGTCAAGGTCTACATTCTACCTCTTGTGGACAATCAACCAGTTAGGAGTTGTCTAGGTCAAGGATACCTTAGACTAGGCTTGGTTGATTTCTATTGTTGACCGCTGTTTGAACTTGTTGTGATTGTGACTGTGATTGTGTATGCAAGTGTGGTCGAGAGACCCTAATTCATCTAGGTTGACTAGACACACATCACCACCTAAGTTTGAACCAAGACCAGATCCGGTAATGGCTCAATCCACATCACTGCAAGATAGGTTCTACCCCATTAGGACCTCACTTCCATCATGCATCTCACTTCCATCGGTTGGTGAATACAATTTTGAGCTCAAGCCTCAATTCATCAACACACTCCCCAAATTTCATGGTCTAGAGTCCGAAGATGCCTACTTCTTCATAAGAGAATTTGAGGAAGTATGTCTTATGATGAAAATCCCACACCTTGTAGACGATGCTATTAGGTTGAGATTTATCCCGTTTGCACTTAAGGACCTAGCAAAAAAGTGGCTCTACAGCTTAGCAGCCGGTTCCATCACATCTTGGGATGGATTCATCAAGGTCTTCTTGAAGAAATTCTATCCTATCCATAAAACCGCTCTCATTAGGAAGACGATCATGCAATTTAAGCAAGAGCCTAGTGAACCGTTCTGGAGGTACTTTAAACGCTTTAAGGACCTCCATGTCCAATGTCTACATCATGGAATAGAGAAATGGCGACAATGCCAAATTCTCTATGACGGTTTAGACTATTCTACCAAAACCCTCCTAGAAAGTATGTGCCAAGGGGGTTTCTTGCAGAAAGATGAAGATGAGGGATGGGATTTGTATGAAAATTTAGCTGAGAAAACCATCCAATGGGAATCTGCGAGTGAGACCCCTAAGAATCCTAACTCCATCTCTTCGAAAGGAGGTCTCCATTCCATAGAATCGTCCATCGCTAATGAGGCTAAGTTAGCTAATTTAGCTAGAAGACTGGAAGCTCTAGAGACAAAAGAACCAAGTCCAGTCAATCAAGTCAGCCCGAACCAATTTCCACCCCCGGGCTGCACTTATTGTCAAGCCATGAACCATGTGTTTGAGGAATGCCCAGTGTTTCAAGCTCAGCAATCCTACCACGAACCGATGAATGCGGCCTTTTCAAGACCGAACAATAACCCTTACGCCCCAACGTACAATCCCGGCTGGAGAAATCACCCAAATTTCTCATGGAGCCAGAACAACAATGACCATTCACGATCCAATCATGCTAACCACTTCCATCAAGGTAACAATTCTTCCAATCATCAACCCAACTTCTCCAATTTCCATCATAATTCTCCCAACCATCCACCAAGCTTTCCAAATTATCAACAGAACTTTCCTAACCAATCTCCACAATCCTCCTTCCATAATCCTCAATTGGAAAGGAGAATGACTGACTTTGAAAGGAACATGGAGAGATATATGAAAAATCAAGACAGTCTCATGCAAACCATTCAGAGGTTAGAGGTTCAAATGAGCCAACTAGCCAACCCACAGAATGAGAGACAAAAGGGTACCCTGCCTAGTCAGCCAGTCACCAATCCGAGGAATTCCCAACAAGCTCATTTGGCTGAGGATCCTTCATTCAATCAATGTAATGCTATGCATACATTGAGGTCAGGAAAGAAAGTTGATAACCAAGTGTCAACACCCACCAATCCTATTCAGCACAACCACAATCAAGCTTCCACCTCATCCAATCCAAGCTCTTCCAAATCTGACGAGTCTGAAAAAGACAAGTCAGCCAGCCAGGTGCACCAGCCTATAATACCATTTCCGAATAGGCTGAAAAACAATAAGCAAAATCCGCACATGGACAAGATAATAGAGATGTTTAATCAAGTGAAAATAAATGTGCCACTTCTTGATGCCATCCAACAAGTTCCTTCCTATGCTAAGTTTCTTAAGGACATGTGCACCAAGAAGAGAAAGACTAATGTTCCTAAGAAAGTCTTCCTAGCCACTAATATTAGTGAGCTATTTTCGGGTCCTATCCCTATCAAGTATAAAGATCCAGGTAGCCCTACCATTGCCTGCACAATAGGACAAGCCGAGATTAGTCGTGCACTTCTTGACTTGGGAGCAAGTATCAACTTGCTTCCATTCTCTGTTTATCAACAACTCGGGTTGGGTGACCTTAGTCTAACTCGAGTCACCATCCAACTGGCTGACCGTTCTGTTAAAGTTCCAAAAGGGGAAATTAACGATGTCCTGATTCGGGTAGGGGAGTTCATATACCCTGTCGATTTCATAGTTTTGGAGACACAACCTGTGTCCAACTCCAATCGTAGGGCTCAAACTCCGGTCATCCTAGGTCGACCATTCCTTGCCACTGCCAATGCCATCATCAATTGCAGGAATGGGTCTATGAGGTTAACCTTTGGAGACATGACTAGAGAAGTCAATGTCTTCCATCTAGGAAAACAACCCCGTGACATCGAGGACCAAACTTTTGAAGTAAACCAAATTGAGAACTTGACAAGTGAACACGGGAAAGAATTGGAATCAGAAATGGAGATTGACTTCGAGTTAGAGTCTGATGACTTTAATCTCGATCAGGTGGTAGATTCTGCCGTGAATTGGGCTTCAAACCCGATTTCACCAACTATGGAGCCAACAGATTTGACTAGTCCTTCTAGTGAGCCTTCCTCTTCCTTAGAATTAAAGCCCTTCCTGCGCATCTCAAGTACGCCTATCTAGGCGAACAAGAGACCTTTCCCGTCATCATTGCCTCCCATTTAAATGACGGGGAAGAAAAAGATTTGAAAGATATTCTAAGAAAACATAAGGAAGCCATCGGGTGGACTATGACTGATATCAAGGGATTAAGTCCAACCATCGTTCAACACCGCATCCATCTCAATGAAGATGCCACACCCAAGAGAGACCCGCAGCGTAGGTTAAACCCTATAATGCAAGAGGCTGTTCATACTGAAATCATAAAACTCTTAGACAATGGGATAATTTATCCCATTTCGGATAGCCAATGGGTCAGTCCTGTCCACGCGGTCCCAAAGAAATCTGGTTTCACCGTAGTGGAAAACAAGAACAAAGAGTTGGTTCAAACTCGACTTCCCACGAAGATTCGAGTTTGCATTGACTATAGGAAACTGAATGCTGCAACTCGTAAGGACCATTTTCCACTTCCCTTCATTGATCAGATGCTTGAACATTTAGCAGGTCACGAGTACTACTGCTTCTTGGACGGTTACTCGGGCTATAACCAGATCCCTATCGCTCCTGAGGACCAAGAAAAGACCACGTTTACCTGTCCATTTGGGACATTTGCTTATCGTCGGATGCCATTCGGCTTATGCAATGCCCCAGCAACGTTTCAACGTTGCATGTTGAGTCTTTTCTCTGACATGGTAGAGCGCTTCTTAGAAATCTTCATGGATGATTTCTCCATCTACGGAGATTCATTCACTCAATGTCTCCACCATCTTGAACTCGTCCTCCAACGTTGTGCTGAAAAACATTTGACACTAAACTGGGAGAAATGCCACTTCATGGTGAAACATGGAATTGTCTTGGGTCATGAAATATCCAAGAAAGGAATAGAAGTGGATAGAGCGAAAATCGAGGTTATTGCTAAGCTCCCCATGCCCAAATGCGTTAAGGACATTAGATCCTTCTTAGGACACGCTGGATTCTACCGAAGATTTATCAAGGATTTTAGCAAAATTGCTAGGCCCTTGACTAATCTGTTAGCTAAGGATGTGTCCTTCACTTTCGATGCTGACTGCATCACTTCTTGGGAGAAGCTTAAGAGAGAGCTGATTTCTGCACCAATCATATCTGCCCCGGATTGGTCTAAGCCGTTTGAGATTATGTGCGACGCTTCTGATTTTGCCATAGGCGCTGTCCTAGGACAACGCACTGATAGCAAGCAGCATGTGATCTACTACTCTAGTAGGACTCTCAATGACGCTCAACTGAACTACACTACGACCGAGAAGGAATTCTTGGCAGTAGTGTTTGCCTTAGAGAAGTTTCGTCCCTACCTACTAGGGTCCAAAACTACCATCTTCACCGATCATTCTGCACTTAGGTATCTCATGATGAAGAAGGATGCCAAGGCCCGACTCATTCGTTGGATCCTCCTTCTTCAAGAATTTGATCTCGAAATTCGAGACAAGAAAGGTGTAGAAAATGTCGTTGCTGAACATCTCTCACGGATTCCCAATTCTCCATGCAACGAATTACCCATCAATGAGGATTTTCCTGATGAACATCTCTTAGCTATCTCTAGGGAACCTTGGTTTGCTGATATAGTGAACTACTTAGTCACAAACCAAACTCCGTCTCATTGGTCCAAAAATGATGTTTACCGGTTCTTATCCCAAGTCCGGTATTTCTTTTGGGAGGAACCGTATCTTTTCAAGTACTGTTCCGACCAAATTATTAGGAGATGCATTCCCGATGAGGAGGTTAGGAGTGTTCTGTCCTTTTGTCACGAACTTGCATGCGGTGGACACTTTGGTCCCCGCAAGACAGCTGAAAAGGTGCTACAAAGCGGGTTTTATTGGCCCACTCTGTTCAAGGATGCCTATGATTTTTGCAAGACGTGCCCTAGATGCCAAATGGTAGGTAGGATCTCACATCGAAATATGATGCCCCTCAACCCAATTCTAGAAATAGAACTCTTTGATGTTTGGGGCATCGACTTTATGGGTCCATTTCCTAACTCATTTGGGAACCAATACATATTGGTTGCTGTGGATTACGTGTCCAAGTGGGTAGAAGCCATTCCATGCAAAACTAATGATAACAAGGTTGTCATAAAGTTTTTGAGGGAGAACATTTTTTCCCGCTTCGGAACCCCTCGTGCTATCATCAGTGATAATGGTACCCACTTTTGCAATAGATCTTTTGAAGCCCTTATGCGAAAGTATGCCATAACTCACAAGTTGTCCACACCATATCATCCTCAAACCAGTGGGCAAGTTGAGGTTTCAAATAGACAAGTCAAACTTATATTGGAGAAAACTGTGAACCAAAACCGGAAAGATTGGTCCTTAAAACTTGTAGATGCTCTATGGGCCTACAGGACCGCTTTCAAGACGATTTTAGGAATGTCTCCCTATAGGTTAGTCTATGGCAAACCTTGTCACTTGCCCGTTGAGTTAGAACACCGAGCCTTATGGGCAATCAAGCAGTTGAATTTCGATTTGACTAAGGCCGGTGACCTTCGGAAATTACAAATTTCCGAATTGGAGGAATTGAGAAATGAGGCCTATGAAAATGCTAGGATCACTAAAGATAGAGTGAAGATTTTCCATGACAAGCACATCATAAGAAAAACCTTTGTCCCTGGTCAAAAAGTCTTACTCTACAATTCTAGGCTTCATCTTTTCCCAGGAAAATTGAAATCACGATGGACTGGGCCATTCGTTGTAAAGACCGTGTTTCCACACGGCGCAGTTGAGATCAGTGACCCCAAGCATGGAAATGACTTTAAGGTAAATGGTCAACGCCTTAAACCTTTCTTGGAATCGGTGCCGGTAGATGAAACGGTAACGGTAATGGGTCTTTTTGACCCAGTGTATCAGTAACTTTCCTCATTTCCATTTTATTTCATGCAATTATACATTTCTTTCATACATTGGGGACACTGCATGAGATAAGTGTGGGGGAGGGTTCTAACATAGCTGATAAAAAAAAAAAAAAGAAAAAAAAAGAGAAAAAATGGATATATAAAAAAAAAAATTTTGAAAAAGGGTAGACAATATTTTGATATATTTTTTGTAAGTATTTAAGTCAATTTTAAGGAATAGGAGAATCATAATTAGGATTTCTTTCACTTGGTCAAAATAAGATAACTTGTTTGATTTTTAGGGTTAGGAAGAAAATCTGGGAAAGTAATTTAGTCTTGATATTTACCTTGATGACATATGCACACAAAATACACTCACACACTTAGGGTTTGAAAACAGAGACTCTTATGCCTTATAAAAAAAAAAAAGAGTCTAATTATTGAGTAGCTAGGTGCTTTGGCCTAAGCAAGCCTTAGTATTTATGCAAAAGATAATTAGACAAGTTTGAAAAAAAAAAGGGTATTCTCTGATTAAGCTGGGTACTTATGCCTCATGAAGCATAAGTATTCACGCCTAAAAGGGGTACCTTGTATAAATAATGTGTATCCTCTGATTTAGCTGGATACTTGTGCCTCATGAAGCATAAGTATTCTAAAAGGGTTACATAGTGTAAATAAAAACCTTGGTTTCGTGGCCTTATCTGCTCGGGTGTTTAGGTCCTTAGGGGTGTTTTCTCACCTGGTGCCCTAAAACCGTCTGGTTTGGCTGTCACCGACTGAAAGCTCGTTACATGAGCAGATTAGAAAGCCTAATGAAATGGAGGAATAAAAGTTCACAATAAAATAAATAAATATGAGGCATAAGAGTTAATGTTGAAGAACCCTTAGTAAACTTCACAGTCACGATGGTGCATATGACTCAGGGTAAATTAATAGACTAGATGAGAAGTACAGTTTGACTCCTTACTTTAATTAACAACATGTTTTTGAATGGAGACTAAGTTTAGGAATGAAAAATTTGATATTCCCATAACTTATAGATTACTTAAACTCTCACAAATATACTTCAAATATTTTCGCCTTCCAAAAAAAAAAAAAAAAAAAAAGAAGGAAAAAAAAGAAAAAAAATGCTTTTTGAAAATACTAACCTTTTTCCTTTTTGGATTTTGTGGGTGTAATCCGCTGAAAACCCTCACGAGACAAAACTCGTCCTCTAGGGGTGACTTAGAGGTTCAACGGCTTGTTGCACATGCTCAGTGCAATCGAGTGACCTGCGAAAGTGGTCTAATAATTGATTCAAGTTAGTCTAATGTTTTGCTCGAGGGCGAGCAAAAGATAAGTGTGGGGGTGTGATTTGTCACATACATTGCATTTATGTTGTCACTTTACCATACTTGTTTGCTAATAAATGATATTAATAATTGTCTTTTTCTTTGCTAAATGTAGGCCCAAATGCTCAAAGAAATAAATGAGGAACAAGCCCAAAAGCCCACTTTATTCTGAAATAATTCAGATTAAACTCGAAGTGAAGAAATCTGGGCTATCAAGGAGTTGAGAAAATCCCTCCTTGAATCGAGGAATCAGAGCCAAGAAAATCAAATGTTGATTCAGTCAGTGGTTGAAGAAGAAACAAGAAAATCAACCATATATGCGAGAATCCCTTCACCCCAGGAAGCTCCCCCCTTTTAGTGTGGCCACCTGGCCACACCAATGCCGCAAAAACGCGGCAAAAGCCGCGTTTTTGCGGCAATCTTGGGGAGTTAGGGGGAGCGTTTGCTCCCCCGACCTCCCCGGGATCTTGGTTGTTGGGTTTTTGGCTATAAATACCTCCTTCAGCAGAGAAAAAAGCAGCGAAGACTAGGATTAAACTTGGCTTTTATTTTCTTAGGATCTAGGTTCATTGTTAGTTAGAACACAAGTTGTAACTCTGTTGTTTACTTTGTAGTTCAGTTTAAAAAGCTTGTGAGAGAGAGGACTGAGAGCTTGTAATCAAATATTGAAGTGACAGCAATTCAAGAGCAAGCCATCTTTTCTCCACTCGTGTTTCGGTATGTTGCGCATGTTTATTTTTGCTTTGTCGTTTTCCATGAATAACTAAAGGGTTTTCTGGGCTAGCTATCTCCTTTCTCTTGTTTTCTTCTCCTCTGTTTTTTAAAGAAAAAGTCCTGATGACTCATATGCATGCCTCCCTTACAAGCCTTTCTTTTTGAAAGTGTTCTTGAAGGCACATAAGGATGGGCATAGATAGTTGAATTCACTATTCTCTCTTGATCTTCTTGTGAATCATTTTTAATTCATTCTTGCTTCTTCGCGCTTTATGTTTTAATATCTGATTCCAACTCTTTCTTGAAGATAAAGAACTCAACCCCTCTACATCTTATGTGCTTTACTCAAAGCTCTCTAAAAAGAATCAACTTTAAGTCTTGCAAATGAACCCGAGGGACTTAATATTTTAAGAGAAGAATGAACAAGTGAGTAGGAAGATAGTAAGCCCAGATTTGATTTCATATTATAAAACAACATCACAACTCTTAAAGCTTTTTACAAATCACTTTCTCCAAATCCTTTTCTGAAAGTTGAAATTTCTCTTTTTCATCTCTTTTCCTTCCATTCTCTTTTCCTTAAAAAACTAACACACTTCTTTGTTTCTATTTACTTCACCGAAACGCTTCTATCACATCCCTCCTCGTGGACTCGATCCGTTAGCCACAAGCTACACGGTACATTCTTAACTTCATTGGTTGTTCATTTGTTTTAGCAATCACTGGCAACGAGCAGAATTTTACCGTTGGACGATCGACCGGAGCGGTCGACCGGCAGTTCATTTTTTGCATTTTCAGCTGCCAACGGCTATATTTTTCTGGGGTCTATAAATACCCCATTCATAGCCTGTTTTCTCTAAGAATTTTTGTGCGAATTTTTCCTTACTCTCTGGTGTTTTCACAGCAATCAAAAGAAGTTTTTGAACTCATATTGAACAATCTATTTGGAGTTTTTGCTAGGGTTTGAAAAACCAAAGAAAAGGATTTTTGCGAAAAGAGTTTTGATTCATCTTTTATATCTTGGTTTCAGTTTTTCCCAAGGATTTTTCTTTGTGATTTTAATTTTCATTCCATTGGTTTTCTCCTCACTTGAGCTAAAATCTACTATCTCTTCTATAGGATCTTTGTGTGGGAGAAAGAAATTGTTTGTGGTTGTTTGTTAGACCACCAAGTTATAAACCCTAACTTAGCTTGGCTTTGTGCCTTTCCCTCATTGTGTTGAGGAGGTTGTGCTATTGGGTTGTATCCCTCAAGTGGTGAGGTGATCCATGTTTGCTTTGTGCTAATCCCTCAAGTTGTGAGGTGATTGTTTTGTTGGATTGGAGCTTGCCTCAAGGAGGAGGTTGTGGTTGTAAAGAGAGGAGTTGGGTACTCCTTGTGAGAGTTCTTTGTGGACTAGCTAGTGGATTAGAAATCCTTCGTGTGTCGAAGGCGGGGATGTAGCGCTGGGTGCTCGAACCTCGAAACATATCTTGTTGTTTGCGCTTGATCCATTGACTCTCTCTCTATCTCTCTCTTTACTTTGTGCCTTGCAACTATTCATATTGTGCATTCATAATTGCTTGGCTTGGTTGTGTGTGCATCACTTGTTGATTGCACTTGAGTGTATTGCATTAAGTTTTTAAATTCCGCATTGAGTTCATACATTAGCTATATCACCTATTCACCCCCCCTCTAGGTGATTTCAATTGGTATCACAGCCTACGCTCCTGATATTTAGGTTTAACCACCTAGGAGTGAGATCTTGGTTTGCTAATCTTCATTTGCATTTTCATTTGCACTCATTTAGTTTGCACTCATGGATAGCCCTCCTATGTTTGACCATTTTAGACTTGATACTTGGAAGGTAAATATGAGTAGGCATTTAAAATCACTAGGTCATCTTGTTTATCAAGCCTCCACTTTAGAATCCTTCCCTAATAGTAGTAAACACAAAAAGGCTAATGCATTAGCACTTAGAGCACTTAGAGCATCTCTTAATGAACATCTTTTACCGGTGTTTGATCGTTATGACTCGGCTTTTGCAGTTTGGAGCATATTGACTTCTCCCGAGCTTCCAAGGATTATCAACAAGTTGAGAGGATCTAGGAGAGACATGTCCGACGAGCATTGCTTCATGGTCCAAGGGAAGAACTCCCTTGAGGTACAATCGAATTCTCAATTAGATGATTGCTCTAGTTCCTATTGTGATGGTTGTTTAGAAGCTCAAACTTTAAATATGGAACTTGCCACAAAGCTTGAAAATTTCTTGAAAAAACACAAACTTTTGAAAGAGGATAATCTTGTTTTGAAAAATGAATTAACGGATTTGTGTTCTAATTTTGAATTGGTTTTGCAAGAGAAGGAAGAGATCACTAGTGAACGTGACTCACTAAGATCTCAACTAGACCTTGCTCTTAATGAGATTGAAGTTTTAAAAAGCAAAAATGATTGTGATGGTGTTGTGAAAAACAATGAGGTTTTATCTTCAAAATTGGATTTTGTTTTAAAAGATAACCTTGTCTTGAAAAATGAAATTGATTCCATTACAAAAGAATTGGATTTAGTTTTAAAGAAAAATGAATCTTTAAAAATTGATATTGATTCTCATGTGTGCCATGCTAGTATAGCTTCTTCTTCTAGCACACCTCTTACATGCTCCACTTTATCTTCAAGTATTGAAAAAGATATAAATGTTTTGAAGAAAAGTGTTGATTTTTTGGGCTCTACTTTGAGCCAATGTGCTTTAAATCATACACGTTTGGAAACCTTGGTTCATAAGAAACAAGGTCCATCTTTGCATGCACACCCTACACGGCATACACATGCTTTCCACGGACACAACCATGACATGTATGCTCATATGTACACATGTACACATTGTGGTCGAAAAGGCCATCTTGCTAGATTTTGCTATGATCGTTTACATAATAAAAATTTAGCATGTAATCTTGTTTGGGTTAGAAAAGAAACTAACCCCTATGGACCCAAAAGAAAATGGGTACCAAATACTACCTCCTTGACTTTTGATGTAGGTGGGAGCTCTCGCATCACGTGAGAGTATTGGTGCCTTGACGTGGATGCGTTCTAAGCTTAAAAGAGAACCATTTGGATGTTTCACTCTCAAGGGGATTTGGTTGGAGGACCACCGTGGTTTGTAGAACTAGAGATGCACCTTCATCGGTTTTGGTATCACTCTCTAACTCCCATTTTCATTTACATGCTTTCATTCATAGCACGACATGTTTTAGTGTTCATTATGCTTATGCCATGTTGATTAGATTAGTGTAATACATGTTTAGTTACTTGAGACACCCATGTTTTATATGGATCTTATCTTTGTGTTCTCACCTTGTTTAGTACTATCATGTATGCCCTAGATCTAATGTACATGCATATACATAATGATCATATGGATGTTTATGATGTTTTGTTTTGATGACTCATGTTTTGTTTAGTATGTTGAATGCCATGTTTATTAGACCCTTGACATGCATGTATAGCTTTTGAGATCACCCATGTTTAGTATGGACCCATATTTTGTGTTCTCTTTATATTTTAGCTATCATGTTAATCATAGATCTAATGCACATGTCTTTGTCATACTAATCATATGGTTGACTATGACTTTTTGTTTTAATAGTTCATGTTTTTTATTATTATGATCATTTTTATGATTTTCATGTTGATCTATGTGTCGTTTTATACTTCATGATTTGAATATATGTTTAGATGTTAGTTTTCATGAAAACTAGGATTTATACTTGTACATAGAATGGGCAACAAGTAAATCTTTTTATGTTTGTACTTGAATGCCTATTTGTACCCATTAGATGTGCTAGTAAAGTCTAATTTTGATGATTCATGCATTCTAACTTGTATTCCTCAATTTGGATATGTTTTCATGATCATGTGTTTTAACTTCATGTATATGTCTATCTTGACCAAACTATTAGATATACATATACATCCTTGAGCCACGTGCCTTCATGCATATACTTTTGTAGACTTATTGTGTTTAGGATATGTATGTATACTTTAATTTGTACATGACATACATATGCCTTGAAGTTTAAATCGTTTGGATGAATTTCATGTTTGCTAGGTGATTTCACATTTATGATGAAGTTCATGTTTTTTTTTGATGATTTCAATTGGTGATTTCACATCCTAGATGAATTTCATGTTTTCAATATTAAGCTTGATTGTCCATTTTCATGTTGATATGTTTCTTACAACACTTGTACACTCACCTTATTTAATATTTTCTCATGACTTAGTTTTCATGAGTACAAATTGTGCTATATGGATTTTGAGTGTTTTAGTGCCATGTGGTTTACATGTGTCTTCATGAAAAATATTTTTGTTATTCCTTATTTGAAAGATCTCGTACTAGTTGATTCATATAACTAGTTGTGATATTCTTCCTTGGTAGTAGTTTTCAAACATAGTATATTTGTAAACCTATTTTTGAAAACCCCTACCATCCAAAGGGTGGTTGGATGGGGACCATGATCATGTATGCTTTATTGTGAAAATCATTTTAAACTTGATCATGTATGGGAGGATAGGTTATATGAGATATACACTTGATCTTATTGTTGTTTCAATTGGTATAATTGAATTCTTTCAATTGGTATCAATCTTGATATTTCTTGTATACTCATACATTTTATGTATGCTTTCATTTCAAAGAATATCAATTTCAATTGGTATCTACTTTTCATACATATATATGTTTTATTTGTGTTTATTATATCCCTATATCTTTAAGCACAAGATTTTGTTTATGATAAACTTGAGTTTCAACTTTGTTTCAATTGATTTAGTTTTCAATTGGTATCTTAATTCGAGCCTTATCATAGTTTTTATTGGTATTTCATAAAGGGAGAGAAAATCTTATATTTCATCTTTCAATTGGTATTTTGTATTCCACTCCCTTGCTTTATGATAGAAAATAATAATTTCAATTGGTAAAAAGAATAATAATTTCAATTGGCAATAATTTCAATTGGTATCAAAATCAAATTTGTTTATATGTTTAAATCAACTTTGGTATTAAAGATCTATGTTTAATTTCAATTGGTATCAACATTTATGTTTAGAAATTCAAAATTTGTTATGTTTAATTTCAATTGATATCAAGATTATTTATTTACAATTGGTATGTTGTTTGTTTACTTATCAATTGGCATCAAGATTTTTGTTTTTCAACTGGTATAGTTTAACTTTTAATTGGTATCAATATGCACTTCCTTGACACATTTTTTAATTGCTATCGTTTTTGTTTTAGACAAAAAGGGGAGAACATCCCTTGATTGATTCCTTGTTTTGAATAGAAAGAATATGTGTATTAGTTTTGTTTTATTTTTAACCCCTTTATTGATGATTGACAAAAAGAGGGAGAAGAATTTGAGTTTATATGCATGTTTTATGTGTTTTTATATTAAGTTCAATTGGTATCAAAAGCATTATTTAAAGAACATGTTTAGTTTTGGTATCAAGAGCTTGTAAAAGAGATCATTAGATTATTAGTTTTGTTTTATATATTGAGTTTAATTGGTATCTATAGCATGTTTATTTGTTTAGTTTAATTGGTATCAAGAGCATGTTTATTTATTTTTGCTAATTGGTATCTAGAACATGTTTAATTGTTTTTGAAAATTTCATTGGTATCTTCCATTGGTTTCTAGAGCCATTTATTGTATTATGCATATCTATGCATGTTTCATGTTTTATAATTTCATTGGTATCTAGAGCCATTTATTAGTTGTTTATCCTATGCATGAGTTAAGGGGGAGCTTCTTTGAAGCTTAACTTTAATCCATGCATATATAACTCCATGAGTTTTGTCATCATCAAAAAGGGGGAGATTGTTGGCCCAAAGGCCTTCCACTCTAGTTTTGATGATGATTAACTCATGTAGTTATGTGTACTAATAATCTTATGATTTTAGTTTCAGATCATTAATCAAGTTATTAGTTGGTGATTAGCTTCAACAAGATGATTTGGAAGCTTTCACATGTTGATTCAAAAGCCCGAGCGTCAAAGATCATATATAGCACTTGCTCGGTGGATCAAAGAGTTTAGGATCGAGTCGGCTTGGAGTTTGCGCTCTACAAGAAGACATCAGTACCATAGTTTAGTTTGTGTTTAGATCCAAATTGTAAAGATTAGAATAGTATGATATGCTCAAGTTCACAACATACACGTTTCATGTTTTGGTATTCGGTTTTTGGTTTAACCAATCTTGGTTTGCATGAATAGATTTTATATCAAAACAAGTTTACATGGTTTAATGTATATTAGATTTGTTCTATATACATGCATGCTTCAACTACTTAGACAAACTTACTTTGATATACCTATTCGTATGTTTTAGGTTTTGTATTTTAACAAAACTTATTTTTGGAATTAAGAACAAAAACTATGATATATATATGTTTCATGTATATTGGATTTCTATCCATATGCATCATGCTTCAAAGTGTTTAAATATCATGTGTTTGTATTTGGAAGAGTTTTGGACAAAACGTATTTTCTATTCAAAATTCAAGTTTTAGAAAATACAGTTTTTCGTTTTTGGTAAAAATGATAAGACACAAAAATAGTTCATATTGATTGATATTTGAGTTAAACTTTTTACCACATATTTATATATCAATGCAAAATGATAAAACTATTTTTGGTGATTTTTAGGAGTGTTAAAAGATTTTTCAAAATATTTTTTTTAACTGTTTTTCTGACCCAGTTTTCTGTTCCAGGCTTCAACCAGTCGACTAGTCTTCTGACCAAGTCGACTTGGGATGAAGTCGGTCGACCGGGTCGGTCGACCGACGTGCACAGATCTGTGCACGTTTGGCAGACACGGGGACGGTCGACCGTCAGGGTCGACCGGGTCTGAGAGCAGAGCTCTCTGTTTGTTTGGGTCGACCGAGGCGGTCAACCGGTAGCTGGCAACGGGCAGAATTTGACGGTTGGACGGTCGATCGGAGCGGTCGACCGGCAGTTCATTTTTGGCATTTTCTGCTGCCAACGGCTATATTTTTCTAGGGTCTATAAATACCCCATTCATAACCTGTTTTCTCTAAGAATTTTTGTGCGAATTTTTCCTTACTCTCTGGTGTTTTCACAGCAATCAAAAGAAGTTTTTGAACTCATATTGAACAATCTATTTGGAGTTTTTTCTAGGGTTTGGAAAACCAAAGAAAAGGGTTTTTGGGAAAAGAGTATTGATTCATCTTCTATATCTTGGTTTCAGTTTTTCCCAAGGATTTTTCTTTGTGATTTTGATTTCCATTCCATTGGTTTTCTCCACACTTGAGCTAAAATCTACTATCTCTTCTATAGGATCTTTGTGTGGGAGAAAGAAATTGTTTGTGGTTGTTTGTTAGACCACCAAGTTATAAACCCTAACTTAGCTTGGCTTTGTGCCTTTCCCTCATTGTGTTGAGGAGGTTGTGCTATTGGGTTGTATCCCTCAAGTGGTGAGGTGATCCTTGTTTGCTTTGTGCTAATCCCTCAAGTTGTGAGGTGATTGTTTTGTTGGATTGGAGCTTACCTTAAGGAGGAGGTTGTGGTTGTAAAGAGAGGAGTTGGGTACTCCTTGTGGGAGTTCTTTGTGGACTAGCTTGTGGATTAAAAATCCTTCGTGTGTTGAAGGCGGGGATGTAGAGCTGGGTGCTCGAACCTCGAAACATATCTTGTTGTTTGCGCTTGATCCATTGACTCTCTCTCTATCTTTCTCTTTACTTTGTGCATTGCAACTATTCATATTGTGCATTCATAATTGCTTGGCTTGGTTGTGTGTGCATCACTTGTTGATTGCACTTGAGTGTATTGCATTAGGTTTTTAAATTCCGCATTGAGTTCATAGATTAGCTATATCACCTATTTACCCCCCCCTCTAGGTGATTTCACATACACTATCATCTAGATGAGTTTCCGTATGTACCTCAAGGGAGTCAATCACTTGGACCATATAGCAAGTTTCATCGGACTCATCCACCAAGGGTTCCTTCTCCACATAGTTTGTCGTTTGTAGCTTGGGAGAGGTCAATGTATTCCACACTGCAAAAGCAGAATCATAATGAGAAACCATATATAAATATTCTTTGCTAAGTGTATGCTTTAGTGCATCTAAGGTTGTGCATTAGCCTCAATGTACTTGTCATTATCGAAATAAGTTTTCTTGGTAGTGGAAAGATAGACATGCAAACCTAGGGTTTTTAAATAAGCACTCATCCTAAACTTCCACATATCAATGTTAGAAACATCAAATATGGGAGAGGCAAGGTGATCCATGAATGAACAATAATGCGTGCAAATGCAAATCTAGATTCGCAATCCAAGTCTCACTCAGTGGTTAAACCGAATATCAGGAGCATAGGCTCCAATACCAATTGAAATACACCTAAAGGGGGTGACTAGGTGTACTAGCTAATCTAATGACAAATGATGCGGAATTTAAAACTCAATTGTAACACACTATGTATAACCAAAGAGTGTAGCCGAATTCCCTGTAAAGGGCTCTGGACTATCTCCTCGAAATTCCTCTAGATTAAGAGTTGAGGTGTTATATGAAACTCTCTTAGCTCAACACAAGTATGGGAAACACACAAACTATATCTAGCATATGAATATGTGCAATATGAAGTAATACAAGATATAAGAGAGATAGAGTTTAGAGATAGTGGATCAAACGCAAACAACATATATGTTTCGAGGTTCAGCCACTGCTCTACGTCCCTTCTTTCACAGAGAAGGATTTCCACTATGTCCACACAGGACCTTCCACAAAGGGACCTTTATCAAGGAGTTACAACTCTACAATTGGAGTACACTATTCCTCTCTCAAAATACAATCACCTCTACACAAGAGGGATAGCCACAAAGCAAACCACAATCACCTCTACACAAGAGGGATAGGCATAAAGCAAAATCATAATCACCTCTACACAAGAGGGATAAGGCACAAGGCTAAAACTTAATCATCTCTACATAAGAGGGACACGCACAAAGCCAAACCACAATCACCTCTATACAAGAGAGATAGGCACAAAGCCAAAACTCAATCACCTCTACACAAGAGGGACAAGGCATAAAGTCAAATCACAATCACCTCTACACAAAAGGGATAGGCACAAGCCCAAAGCTCAACCACAATCACCTCTACACAAGAGGGATAGGAACAAAGCCAAAGCAACGAAGAGATTACAAACTTAGTGATCACAATAGACGACAAATAACACTTGGTGATCACAATAGACCACAAACAATTTTTCTCACAAAAATAAGATCTTATAGATTGGATTAGATATGATAGTTCAAGTTTGAGAAAATAAAGTTTTTGGAAAGAAAAATAACAAAGAAAATCACTTGGGAGAACCACTAGATAGATATAAAAATAGAGATCAAAACCAACTTCCCAAAGAGTTTCTTTTCTTTAATTTTTCCAACACTTTTAGACAAATAAAAGATAAAAATTTTGGCACAAAAACTCCTTTCAAAACATGCTTCTAAACACTTGAAAAGATAGACAAATAGCTCTCTAAAAATCTTGTTAAAAACAGCCCAAGAGAAGCCCTATTTATAGCCTCTCAAAAAACTAGCTGTTGGCAGTCAGAAAAGGTTAGAATTGGCCTTCCGGTCGACCGGCCGGTCGACCTGCCAACGATCATATTTCTGACCATTGAGCCTCCAGTCGACCGCCCACTGGGCCAAGCGTGTCGGTCGACTGCCCAGTCAACCGGGCCAAGCCTGTCAGTCAACCGGCGCTATCCGAGAGTTGGGTAGTTTCAGTCGGTGGACCATCCGGTCGTCCGGCGCTACCCGAGAGTTGGGTAGTTTCGGTCGGTTGACCACCCTGTCAACCAACCTTCTAGGCTGGCCTTGTGCACATTTCTTGTGCACATCGGTCGACCGACCTCTGGTCAGGTCGACCGGCCGGTTGACCGCTAACAGTCTCTTGATGGGAAAAAGGGTTTGAAACTTAGTCTTTTTATTTCCTATCAAATCCCATAAATTCTCATAAATTCAACAAAAATCAGTTCTTATTAAATATTTAAAGAACGAATATGTGTGATTAAAAATCAACACATATTACAAACTATTTGAACTATTTTGTGATATCAAAATTAAGCATTAAACCGAAAACTGTATTTTCCAAAACTTGAATTTTGAACTGAAAATCCGTTTTCTCCAAAACTTGTATAAATACAAAAACATGATATTTAAACTCTTTTGAATCATGTTGTGTATGGATAGAATCCAATACACATGTAAATGGTATATCTATGTTTTTGACATGAAATTCAAAATAGGTTTTGTTAATTACAAAACTCTAAACACATGAAATAGAACATCAAAAAATGTTTTTTCAAATATGTGAAGCACAGATGTATATAGATAAAATTCAATGTACATTAAACCATGTAAACTTGTTTTGATTTTATGTATTCATGAAAATCATATATATGTGAACTTGAAATCCTAAACTGGTTAAACTGAAAACAAACATATTGAACTTTTATGTGTGTGTGTGAACTTGAGTATATCAACACTAGTCTATCTTACATAAGATTTAAATACAACTAAACTAAATACAAACCCAAGTCTTCTTGTAGAACTCCTTCTCCAAACATACTTGATCCAAACACGATCCAAAGAGCTTGACTCCATCTGAGTGCTAGATGTGATCTTGACGAGTGAGCTCTTGCATAATCATGTGTTAGCTTCAAAACTCCTTTGTTGAAGCTAGACACCTACTAATATCTTGATCAATAACTGAAATTATATAAACACAAGATCATTAGTAAACATAACTACATGAGTTAATAATCTTCAAAACTAGAGTGATGGGCCTTTGGGCCAACACACTGTTCTTGTTCCGATACACTGTGTAGTTTAAATTTAATAAATATAAATGGGATGGGGAAGACTTAACGGTTGACTAGGTCTTGTCGGGTAGATATCTGGATCCATTATAGTCCCACTACAGGGGACGGGGTAGTGTTGGCTACCATATGTTATATCTCATTGATCTCTCATTTCTCGTTACTTGTTCAGCCTTAGCGGGCTGGCCCTGATCTCAGCAGTCAGGGATCTATTTAAGGTCATGATCCCTGGTATGCACGGGGTACACCCACTTGATTAGAGTTCCTTGACCATTGAGTTTCCAATTAATATAAGAAATAGTGTAAATAATAATGACATCGAGAACATTTATTATTTGGTCACTCTCTTGTTTGGGTAATGGTACCCATATACCATGTTCAGAGGGTTCGACTGGAGTACGAGCTTTCGTATGAACTGCCAGTAGTATGGGATACTAGAAGAGATTAATTAAAATACCATGTGCCACTATTGTTATTATTGTATAAATCACATGACATGCATGATACATGTATATTATTGTCAATTTATACTTGTTACACTTTTTACTATCTTATCTCATGTCACATATATACTTTGTAGTTCTTGTATTCTTCATAGACACGTTATTCATGTACACATATATTCTACATTCCATGTATTCCATGTTCCATGTGGTTTCATCATATTACTATGGGTATCCTGTATACTTTATGTATACATGTTCATATTATTCATGTTACTCACGATACTATCATACCATTTTTACTAGAGTTTAAACATTAATGGAAAATAAGAAAAGATGAAATATATATTATTTATTCAAGTTGATTGCATTGATATATCACTAAATATTATATTTTGTTCCACATGCTGATAATAACATATAAATAGTATAACTCCTATTGATTATAATAACCTTATAGTATAAAGGTTGATGATATATATAAGAGTCTTCCCGATAATATTAATTGCTATTTCTTTTATATAATTGTATAAGATTATAGTAGCATCACTATTGTAACATGCATGTTAGGTATTACTACTGTTATGGTGTGAATATAATATTGTGATATTAGTTATACCGATCGTTAGTATAATTATATTGTATCACTGGTAGTTAAATATATATTATATATTATTGTAGTTGTACTACTGTTATAATATACTATTATTGCTTTCTTCATTTTATCACTCACTAGGTTAATTTCTGATCACCCTAGGTTTGCATGCCCAGATTGAAAATTTAACGTATCGTAGTACTTGGTGGTTTTAGGATATTGTTAGGAGACTCACCACCTTTATTATTCATAGGTATTTTTTTTATTATGTTAGTATTTTTTATATTTATTCATGTTTTCATATCTATCGTGATTACTAACCCTTTGTTGCAGCATTCTTGTACTTATTAAATGCTGAAATTATTATGTATATAGTATTTATTTTTCTGTACTAAGGCTTAGCGTACGTATGTCAAGGTATTTTCGCCCTAAGTATGTACGTCCCTATAGCATCCCCGTATTCGCGGGATCAGTGCATTACACCCAGGCTCCAAATCCCAAAGGAAGATGAAGCATCGCTCCATTTGGGATCTCACACTTGTCATAAAATAAGGGACTCAAACCGTCGCGACAGATACGCTATGCCTTCCTCAAAAAATCGCTCGCATTCATAAAAGATGGTTACCTTATCAATGCTGCCACTTCAGATACGCGGTACCCACCTTGAACGCAGTATTGCCCAAGAAGCGATAATTTGATCAACTATACGCTGAATGTGACGTACATTTAAAGCTCTACCAGACTATATGATCACGCATACCACTACAAGACAAAATCTAAAGTGACAACAAGCACCTTAAGTCCAAGCCCATAATCATTTCATTCTGCTCCCCTTTATACATCAAAGACTTCGAGAACCTGAAATCTCCTAAAGGAAAGTTCTCGACCTCTTCTGAAGAAAAGGGAGTAGAGGGGGCATTGTCACTTTCTGACCTACCTGAGATCGTGACATATGTCTATCCAACCTCTGACGGATGTGTGACACGTAGCTACTTCTAAAACATTTAACCTGAAAACATTACCCAGTTCAAACTTTGAACAAGTCAAATAATTAACAGAAGAATCAGATCTGATTAAAGAGACCTACCCTTAAGCCCAATCCTAATTCATATGTGGTGGTAACCTCTCGGGAGCAGTCTATCCTTATCTATAGCAAAAGATAGAGATAGACTCTCTCCTATATCGACTCAAACCAGAGTGTTAGACTAAACTGTTATCAAAACACATAACTAAGGTGTTCAAACTGAGCAGGATTCCCTAACCTTATCTATGGACATGACTTGTATAAACAGAGTATCCCTTTTGTAATCACCATTGACATAGTGAAACTTCTCTCTCCCCCTCGTGGTTTTTTCCTTTCGGGTTTTTCAGATATTTTCACTGTGTTTGCGATTGACTTCTCTGTGTTTTGGCTGCCTCCACTTCTCTATTTTGGTGCGTAGAATGATTCCTTAGGAATTTCCCACTACACTCTTATAGAAAGAGCATAAGCTCTTAAGAGATACTATAATAATAGAGTAAAGCTCTGATATGGAAGAACCAAAAGAAAGAACAGATGGCTCCAATTTATTTCTAATTGATAATTTTACAGGTGGAAGAAAAGAGATATTACAATATAAGGATGTAGAGTAGAAAGAGTAAGAGAGCCTCAAAAACTAAAGGGAAGGAAACTCAGCGCGCTCCTTCTTTGAGGGTCTACCTCCATATTTATAAGAAGCCCTTGGCTTGTAGTAGAGTCTAAGAGACCCCTAGTGGAATACACGTGGCTTCTAGTGTATAGGTGCTGACACTTAGTGTGGTCCACGTGTTAGATGATGACAGCTTCCGAGGCTCAATCAATCAACAGTGAAATTCACTTAATAGTAGGCACAGTACATTCCCACTTATCCTCTTTGCTGGCATTGTCTTCTTTAGTGGGTACAGTAGATTCCCACTTATCTTTTGTGCTGGCAATGCAAATTATTGAGCTGAGGTCATTGCTTTCGTCATAGAGCATTAATTGTGATGTTCTTCTTGAATTCAGCAAAGGGGTAGCCTCGCTAAAAGATCTAGCTTCGCGAGAGGGGATAGCGTTCCCAAGAAGCTTAGCTTCGCCAGAAAGGGCCTTTACCTTTTATTCTTGTTATTGTGAATAGGTCTTCTATTAGCCTCGCCATTGGCTATTCATATCCACTCTATTCTTAGCCTCGCCAGGCTTTTGCCAGAAAAATTTCTCATTACTTCTCTCTTTTTTGTTCCTCCATGATTTGTTGGAGGTATTCATCGACATTTTTGATTACTTCAAGATGATTTGGATCTTGAGCTTCTTCTGAAATTTTTTCATCAGGGTCTTGAATAAGACTTAAGCCTTTTCTCCAATTCTTTCATTGTTTTGTTAAAAGTTTTTAAATAAATGGACATTGTATCTATTTCAAAAGTATGCTCCAGCTGAGCTTGCATATATTGTAAACATCTTTTCCTTAATTCCTCCACAGTCATCAAAGGACATTTTCTTCTTAAAGAATTATTTAACTTAAGAAGGGGATTTTCTTCTTTAAATTCTCATTGTAATTTTTGTTCTTGTAAAGTATTATTTTGTTCATTTTTTTGTTTTATCTCGATCAATTTGACATTTTCATCTAGTTTATTCCATCATTTTATCAAGAATCCATTCAAGATAGGAATATTATTTTTATCAGATTCTTTCATTATATATAGCCCATTTGGATATATATGAAATTTTTTTTTCACAAAAAAGTACATTGTGCACTCCACGAAAAAAGAGAAGATTCTTCTTTGATAAATTTGGATGAGACTCAATTTATGCAGGGAATTGAGCTTGAATTGTTTGAGGAATGATGCTCATTTCAGCACCAAATTTCAATCACTATTGGATGAACCAAGAAGGAAGCCATTAGTAAAGATTATTGGACAAATTTTAATAAACTAAGAATGCTTAGTTTTAGGATTTTCATAATATAAGAAACTATTGAAAGTAAAAAATATAGTCTCAATAATTAAATAACCTGGCCCTATTAGGATACAAAACCTAAGTTTGAGGATAGAAAATTTCTCTAATTATTAATTTACTGAAATTTATTTCAGTTCCTTCATTGAGATTTTAGTTGAAATGTTCTACTTGAATAACTTTAGTGACTATTAGAATAGATTTCAATATATTTCTTGATTTTTTCTTCATTATAGGGTAAAATGATCTTTTAAGATATTTCTTATGAAGAGACCATGGGTCACTCATTTTGAAATGTCATTTCTATCCAAGAAATAATAGTTTCTGAAATATTTTTCTGAAAGTAAATTGTTTCTACTTCAAGAACTTATTTAAAACCAGAATGATCGAGCCAAACTTGCACAAAAAAATACAGAAATTTAGAACAATGCTAGGTCCTCAATTCTACCATGTAGCTTAGGGCTAACGGGCCATGATCCACAGGGAGGGACACCGATGGAAACGTTATGTAAGTTTCTCTCTTTTAATTTATCGAAACTAGTTAATATTTCTCTTCTCAATTTTATAAAAATAAAATAAAATTATTTTGTTAAGTTAAAAAGGAGATGGCAGAAGAAGAGATTGTGGTGTTGTTGTTTTATTTACAAAAAAAGAGGAAAGACTAAAAAAATAATTATAACTCTAAACTAATGAACTGAAAAAGAAAACAAAAAGATTATTTACCTCTACCGTTGAATCATAAGAAAGACTTGCCTCAGTATGAAGTAAAGCAAAACAAATAGAAAGAGTAACTTAAACATGATGCTTGGTCAGATTGAGTACGATGAAGAAAAATGAGAAAACTTTGTTGATGTTACCTTCAATGTAAGTCTCTTGAAAAAGAATTACAATAGTGTTACTCTACAATAATTCTTCTCTCTTTTCTCATGTAACTCTCTCTAACGTAAAAGAAAATAAAAATAGGAATTACATTAAAGAAGAAAAGAAAAACCTAAACTGAAGCTCTCCCTCTCAGATGGTATGCTTTTTGCCTTCGAGGTATGACGGTATTTATATGAGAAAATCAGAGATAAAAAGTGTATGAAGATAGAAAGAGCTAGATATTTCTGAATTTGAATTCTTCCCTCATCTTCAAACTTGATTTGAGTTATCCAGAAATTCAATTCTGATTTGCAGCTTGTTGGCGTATTGATTGCTGAATATCACCGATCAAATGATAGAATTGGAAATCATGATCAACTAAAGAATTGTAGCCCTTTAAGTCATCTTTCTGTAGCATCTTGAATCATCAGATTTGAGTTTCGGTAGCAACAGTTATAATTAAAATGCTAAACTATATCCAGCCTGAATCCGAATCTAAATTGTTTCATCTCATCCGTTGATCTTCTCTCAATCCATTTATCCTCTTGGATTTTCCATTTGTCTTCTATAATTGATAAGATATTAATTTATCTTTAGCGAAACAGATAGGGTCTTCAAATACTCCATTTTTTCTTTAAAATGAAATGATATTATCTTATCTGATATATTCAGTTTTAGATAAGATAGCTTCTATAACCTTTAGATTTGAATCGATCTCTTTTCTTTTGAGCTTTTGAATTTAATTGGATAAATTTCATGATTATCTTCTCCTTATCATACCCTGCATGAATTAGGACATTAAGATCAGTTATTTACAATATTCATTACAGAATATATGTAGGAATGTTATAATATTTATGCAATAGATGTGTCCAAACACACCCCACACTTATCTTTTGCTCGTCCTCGTGCAAAACAGAAAGTAGAGCTAACCTAACCTAACTCACTTTCATAGGAATCACGGTTGCACTTACCACGTGTAACAAGCCGTTAAACCTCTAGGTTACCCCTAGAGGGCGAGTTTTGTCACGTGAGGGTTTTCAGTGGATTGCACCCACAAAAATCCATGTAGAAAAAGAAATGAATTGTTAGTTTTTCTTTGAAAACGCATTTTGAAGGAAAAAATATTTGGAGTATTAATATAAAATTTCAAGTAATCTATAAGTCATAGGATTATCAAAACTTAGTCATGCCTAAACTTAGTCTTTATTCAAAAACTTGTTTTCAATTAAGGTAAGAACTAAAATTATTTTTCTCGTCTGGTCTATTATTTTACCCTAAATCATATGCACCTTGTGATCGTTAAAATTTGGCTTAGGATTCTTCAACTCTAACTCCGCCTTATTATTATTATTATTATTTATGGCTGTAATATCCCTTAGCTCTTTTAGGCTTTCTAATTCACCCATATAATGAGCCTTACTCAGTGACTCCCAAATCGGACGGTTTTAGGACACCGGGTGAGAAAATACTCCAAAGACTTAGGACTCGAGTAAATAAGGACACAAAACTAAGAATTTTTATTTATATGAACCATTTTTAGGCGTGGATACTTATGCTTCATAAGGCACAAATACCCAGCTTAATCAGCGGAAATTTTTTTTGATATATGTATATATATTTTTTTATATAAGGCATAAGAATCTTTGTTTCAGAACCCTAAGTGTGTAAGTGTATAAAATATGCATATTTCATCAAGGTAAAAAATTAAGACTAAATTACTTTTTCAGTTTTCTTCCTAACCTCAAAATCAAACAAATAGTTTTATTTTGACCAAGTATAAGAAATCCTAATTGTGATCCTCTTATTCCTTAAAATTAACTTAATTTTTTACAAACATAAGTCAAAGTATTATTTTCCTTTTCAAAAAGTTTAAAGAAAGATTTTTTTTTTAAAAATTAGTGAAGTTAGCATTTTAGTAAACCCTCCCCCACACCTAACTCATGCATTGTCCTCAATGTATGAATGAAATGCAATAATACATGAAAAAGGAAAAAAAGGGAAGGAAAATTGTCACCTCAAGGTGGTGGTCTCATTGGGCCAAGCGTTTCTGTCCAATCTAGATATTGTGGATTTTCATGGAACCCACCTTTCATCACCTCTTTCTTATTAACATTTTTATAATCCCCAATATGAATAGGATAATGCAAGATCCTAGCATGAATTTTTTCCCGGTTATATGACTAGTCTTGGGATATCATCACAAAGTCATATTGATCTAAATCTTGGTCCAACAATGGAATGTGATTTTGTGGAATGGATAATTTAGCCTCAACAACGAAGGGAATGGGAACCGATACTGACTTGGGAATAAAACTCAAATCAAGTTTAGGTTCGAGAATAGAGTTGGTTCATGAGTTTGGTTAAAACCAAAGAATTGAAGTTCACATTCATTTCCCAATAATGGAATGTGACTATCCAAAATAAGTGGTTCATGTTCAAGCTCTATAGGGATAGGAATCAGTGTTGGCTTCGGAATTAGGTCCGAATCGGGTAAGGATACCGGAGTCAACATAGATTAAAAAAGTGAAACTGAATCACAATATTGAGAATAGGTGTCACATTCATCTTCAAGTTCAATCTTATTAAAATGAAAACTTGCCAATTTATCAGTGGGTTGATCTTGGTCAGGTTCAAAATTATGTGGTGAAATTGAATCTTGGTTAAAATCTTCAAGATACCATGATTCTTCATCAATATGGCTAGGAGAATTAGGAATGGTCGAAAATGTGTTAGGTAGAGTTTCCTCATTCTTATCATTAATTGTGTTGACCAAATAACTTACTTTTGCTTCTAGCCTATTAAGAGATTTGAGACAATCCATTTGGGATTGAATACAATCATTTTGAGACTGAATCATGAATTCCATAGTCTTTTCTAACTCAACCGGTTCATTTTGTTGTGGTTGGACTTGAAAATTAGAGAAAGGATCTTGGATTTGGGAATTATTTGGGAGAATTGAGTACGCTATGATTTGTACTTGTCGTGTGGACTCAAGGAAGGCTTCAAAAGTCTTTTCTAAAGAAGATTTCTCTTCTATAGGCTGGTCTTGGTATGAATTATATGAAGCAGTTTGTTGGTGAGGTTGTTGATGGTAAGACTCGGGGGAGTTGTATTCCCACAGACTCGGTGAAGAGTGGTGATGATTGTTCCATTCGTGCTCATAATACTAGAATTAGGGCTTATATTGATTCGGATAAGACCAATCCGGCATACTTGGTTGGTTAGAGCTATGTAATACCGGGTTGGTAATATCTGAATTGAAAGAGGTTGGGGTGAAATATAGATTTGAGTTATAATCAGAATAATTGTAATTATAATCCATTTTCACAAGAACAAACAAAAACAAACAAATAAACAAACGAGAAAATAAAGAAAAATCTAGCCTATGTCAGGGTAGAGCTTAAACCTAGACAACTCCTAACTATTGATTATCCACAAGAGGTATATTATAGAACCTGACCACAAGTTAATCGGCAAGGTAGGGGCAAGATTGGTGGGAGGTATCCGTGCCTAAGCAACGGGCCTAATTATGCCAAACCACCAGCATTCGGGGTTTTGCCCCTCAATCCTTAACCTTAGACACCGATTTGACAAGAGTCAACTTCTAACAACTTCCCCTTAGGTCAATTCCTCTTTGAGTCTGAGATGTCCTTAGGGCCAACGTCTACATAATTTTAAGTTAGGATGGGTTAGTGAGTGAGGAGATGAGTTTTGGGCTAAGGAAGGGTAATGACTTCCCCACCTTATCTTGTTTAAGGATATGCCCTTAGATCATTTTCGTGCTCATGTGCATGTATTTAGCAAAAATAACACTCAAGCAATATAACATACAAGTGTGTTTCCTAAGCTATATGTAATGTAGACGTACCTTTTTCTCAGCACTCTTCAACAGTAATATAAAGAAACGAAATAGACAGATGCCCTAAGATGCAATAGTCTATGGGTTTTTTAGTATTTACAAAGCAACAAGTTACTGTTGATTAGAAACATGTACAGAGTGAGTTAAACAAATAAATTAATGACTGCAAAGAGCTAATGTCTGTAAAGCAACCTGCAAAAGATTACAGTTAGTAGTTCACCACAGTTGTGGGCTTTGATACTCTACCTTCTTGGACAGAGGCATAGAGTACCAATATGTCCACTGCAGCTCCTAGTTTTCTGTAATTAGCCCCTGTACACCAAAACAAAGAAGAAAAAGTGTTAATTCATTAAAGTAAATTAAAAAGAAAAAAAACTTGCCGTCCCTCCCCGGCAACGGCGTCAAATTTTGATCGAGCCGAACCTGCACAAAAAAATATAGAAATTTAGAACAGTGCTAGGTCCTCAATTCTACCGTGTAGCCTAGGGCTAACGGGTCGTGATCCACAGGGAGGGACAGCGACGGAAGCGTTATGTAAGTTTCTCTCTTTTAATTTATCGAAACTAGTTAATATTTCTCTTCTCAATTTTATAAAAAAAATAAAATTATTACGTTAAGTTAAAAAGAGATGGTACAAGAAGAGATTGTGGTGTTGTTTTATTTATTAAAAAAAGGAAAGACTAAAAAATAATTATAACTCTAAACTAATGAACTGAAAAAGAAAACAAAAAAGATTACATACCTCTACCGTTGAATCATAAGAAAGACTTGCCTCAGTATGAAGTAAAGCAAAGCAAATAGAAAGAGTAACTTGAACATGGTGCTTGGTCAGATTGAGTACGATGAAGAAAAGTGAGAAAACTCCATTGATGTCACCTTCAATATAACTCTCTTGTAAAAGAATTACAATAGTGTCACTCTACAATAATTCTTCTCTCTTTTCTCATGTAACTCTCTCTAACCTAAAAGAAAATAAAAAATAAAAATTACACTGAAAAAGAAAAGAAAAACCTAAAATAAAGCTCTCTCGCTCTGAGATGGTATGCTTTCTGCCTTCCAGATATGAGGGTATTTATAGGAGAAAATCAGAGAGATAAAAAGCGTACAAGATAGGAAGAGCTAGATATTTTTGAATTTTAATTCTTCCCTTATTCCCAAACTTGATTTGATTTATCCAGAAATTCAATTCTTATCTGCAGCGTATTGGCCTGTTGATTGCTGAATATCACTTATCAAATGATAGAATTGAAAATCGTGATCAACAGAAGAATTGTAGCCCTTTTAGTCTTCTTTCTGTAGTATCTTAAATCATCAGATTTGAGTTTAGTAGCGAAAATTATAATTAAAATTCTAGCCTAAAACTGAATCTAAATTAGTTCATCTCATCCGTTGATCTTCTCTCATTCCATTTATCCTCAAGGATTTTTAATTTGTCTTCTAAAATTGATAAGATATTCATTTATCTTTAGCGAAACTTATAGGGTCTTCAAATACTCCATTTTTTCTTTGAAATGAGATGATATTATCTTATCTGATATATTCAATTTTCAGATAAGATAGCTTCTATAACCTTTAAATTTGAATTGATCTCTTTTCTTTTGACGTTTTGAATTTAATTGGATAAATTTCATGATTATCTTTTTCTTATCATATCCTGCATGAATTAGGACATTAAGACAAGTTATTTGCAATATTCATTACAGAATATATGTAGGAATGTTATAATATTTATGTAATATATGTGTCCAACACACCCCCACACTTATCTTTTGTTCGTCCTCGAGCAAAATAAAAAGTAGAGCTTACCTAACCTAACTCACTTCATAGGAATCACTGTTGCACTTAGCAAGTGCAACAAGTCGTTAAACCTCTAGGTTACCTCTAGAGGACGAGTTTTGTCTCGTGAGGGTTTTCAGTGGATTGCACCCACAAAAATCCATGAAGAAAAAGAAATGAATTGTTAGTATTTCTTTGAAAACGCATTTTGAAGGAAAAAAATATTTTAAGTATTAATGTAAAATTTCAAGTAATGTATAAGTCATAGGATTATCAAAACTTAGTCATGCCTATACTTAGTCTTTATTCAAAAACTTATTTTCAATTAAGGTAAGAATTAAAATTGTATTTCTCATCTAGTCTATTATTTTACCCAAAATCATATGCACCTTGTGATAGTGAAAATTTGGCTCAGGATTCTTCAACTCTAACTCTTATGTCTTATTATTATTATTTTTTTATTTATGGCGGTAATATCCCTTAGCTCTTTTAGGCTTTCTAATTCACCCATGTAACGAGCCTTAGTCCGTGACTCCCAAACCAGATGGTTTAAGGACACCAGGTGAGAAAATACCCCAAAGACTAAGGACTCGAGCAAATAAGGCCACAAAACTAAGGATTTTTATTTATATGAACCTCTTTTATGCGTGGATACTTATGCTTCATGAGGCACAAATACCCAGCTTAATCAGAGGAATTTTTTTGTTACATTTATATATATATTTTTATATAAGGCATAAGAATCTTTGTTCCAGAACCTTATGTGTGTGAGTTTATAAAGTATGCATATTTCATCAAGGTAAAAATTAAGACTAAATAACTTTTTCAGTTTTTCTTCCTAACCTCAAAATCAAATAAATAATTTTATTTTGACCGAGTGTAAGAAATCCTAATTGTGATCCTCTTATTCCTTAAAATTAACTTAATTTTTTACAAAAATAAGTCAAAGTATTATTTTTCTTTTCAAAAAGTTTAAAGAAAGAATTTTTTTTTAAATTAGTGAAGTTAACATGTTAGTAAACCCTCCCCCGCGCCTAACTCATGCATTGTCATTTGGCCAAGCGTTTCTGCCCAATCTAGATATTGTGAATTTTTATGGAACCCACCTTTCATCACCCCTTTCTTATTAACATTTTTATAATCCCCAATATGAATAGTATCATGAAAGATCCTAGCATGAAATTTTTCCCAGTTATATGACCAGTCATGGGATATCATCACAGAGTCATATTGATCTTAACCTTAGTCCAACAATGGAATGTGATTTTGTGGAATGGATGATTTAGGCTCAACAATGAAGGGAATAGGAACCGATACTGACTTGGAAAAAAACTCAAATCAAGCTTAGATTCGAGAATAGGAGTTGGTTCATAAGTTTGGCCAAAATCATAGAATTGAAGTTCACATTCATTTCCAATAATGAAATGTGACTATCCAAAATAAGTGGTTCATGTTCAATCTCTTTAAGGATAGGAATCAGTGTTGGCTTCGGAATTAGGTCCGAATCGGGTAAGGATATCAGAGTCAATATTGATTCAAAAAGTGGAACTGAATCATAATATTGAGAATCGGTGTAACATTCATCTTCAAGTTCAATCTCATTAAAATGAAAATTTTCCAATTTATCAGTGAGTTGATCTTAGTCAGGTTCAAAATTATGTGGTGAAATTGAATCTTTGTTAAAATCTCCAAGATACCATGATTCTTCATCAATATGGCTAGGAGAATCAGGAATGGTCGAAAATGTGTTAGGTAGAGTTTCCTCATTCCTATCATTAATTGTGTTGACCAAATAACTCACTTTTACTTCTAGCCTATTAAGAGATTTGAGACAATCCATTTGGGATTGAATACAATCATTTTGGTACTGAATCATGGATTTTGTAGTCTTTTCTAAGTCAACCGGTTCTTTTTGTTGTGGTTGGACTTGAAAATTAGAGTAAGGATCTTGGATTTGAGAATTATTTGGGAGAATTGACTCCGCTATGATTTGTACTTGTCGTGTGGACTCAAGGAAGGCTTCAAAAGTCTTTTCTAAAGAAGATTTCTCTTCTATAAGTTGGTCTTGGTATGGATTATATGAAGTTGTTTGTTGATGAGGTTGTTGATGGTAAGACTCGGGGGAGTTGTATTCCCACTGACTCGGTAAAAAGTGGTGATGATTGTTCCATTTTTGTTCATAATACTAGAATTGGGGCATATATTGATTCGGATAAGACCAATCTGGCATACTTGGTTGGTTAGAGTTTTGTAATACGGGTTGGTAATATCTGAATTGAAAGAGGTTGGGGTGAAATATGAATTTGAGTTATAATCAGAATAATTATAATTATAATCCATTTTCACAAGAAAAAACAAAAACCAACAAATAAACAAACAAGAAATTAAGAAATGTCTAGCCTATGTTAGGGTAGAGCTTAGACCTAGATGACTCCTAACTGTTGATTATCCACAGGAGGTTATTGCAGAACCTGACCACAAGTTAATCGGCCAGATAGGGGAAAAATCGGTGTGAGATATTCGTGCCTAAGCAATGGGCCTAATTATGCCAAACCACCAGCCTTCGGGATTTCGCTCCTCAATCCCCAACCTTACACACCGATTTGGTAAGAGTCAATTTCTAACAACTTCTCCCTTAGGTCAATCCCTATTTGAGTCCGAGATGTCTTTAGGGCCAACGTCTAGTCAATTTTAAGTTGGGATGGTTAGTGAGTGAGGAGATGATTTTTTGGCTAAGGAAGGGTAATGACTTCCCTACCTTATCTTGTTTAAGGATATGCCCTTAGATCGTTTTCGTGCTCGTGTGCAAGTATTTAACAAAAATAACACCCAAGCAATATAACATACAAGTGTTTCCTAAGCTATATGCAATGCAGACGTACCTTTTTCTCCATCACTCTTCAATAGTAATATAAAGAAACCAAATAGACAGATTCCCTAAGATGCAAGAGTCTATGCATTTTTTAGTATTTATAAAGCAATAAGTTTCTGTTGATTAGAAACATGTACAGAGTGAGTTAAACAAATAAACTAATAACTATAAAAAGCTAATGTCTGTAAAGCAACCTGCAAAAGATTACAGTTAGTAGTTCACCACAGTTGTCGGCTCTGATGCTCTGCCTTCTTGGACAGAGGCATAGAGTAGCAATATGTCCACTGCAGCTCCTAATTTTCTGTAATTAGCCCATGTACACCAAAACAAAGAAGAAAAAGGGATTAATTCATTAAAGTAAATTAAAAGAAAGAAAACTTACCGTCCCTCCCGGTAACGGCGCCAAAATTTTGATCGAACCAAACCAGCACTAAAAAATATAGAAATTTAGAACAGTGCTAGGACCTTAATTCTACCGTGTAGTCTAGGGCTAACGGGCCGTGATCCGCAGGGAGGGACAGCGATGGAAGCGTTATGTAAGTTTCTCTCTTTTAATTTATCAAAACTAGTTAATATTTCTCTTCTCAATTTTATAAAAAGAAAATAAAATTATTGTGTTAAGTTAAAAAGGAGATGGTAGAAAAAGAGACTGTGGTATTGTTGTTTTATTTATTAAAAAAAGAAAAGACTAAAAGAATAATTATAATTCTAAACTAATGAACTAAAAAAGAAAACAAAAAGATTATTTACCTCTACTGTTGAATCATAAGAAAGACTTGCCTCAGTATGAAGTAAAGCAAAGCAATAGAAAGAGTAACTTGAACATGATGCTTGATCATATTGAGTACGATGAAGAAAAGTGAGAAAACTCTATTGAAATCACCTTCAATATAAGTCTCTTGAAAAAGAATTACAATAGTGTCACTCTATAATAATTCTTCTCTCTTTTCTCATGTAACTCTCTCTAACCTAAAAGAAAATAAAAATAAAAAATTATATTGAAGAAGAAAAGAAAAACCTAAACTAAAGCTCACTCTAAGATGGTATGCTTTCTGCCTTCGAGGTATGAGGGTATTATAGGAGAAAATCAGAGAGATAAAAAGCATATCAAGATAGGAAGAGCTATATATTTCTGAATTTGAATTCTTCCCTTACCACCAAACTTAATTTGATTTATCCAGAAATTCTATTCTGATCTGCAGCTTGTTGGCGTGTTGATTGCTGAATGTCACTTATCAAATGATAGAATTAAAAATCGTGATTAAAAGAAGAATTGTAGCACTATAAATCTTCTTTTTGTAGCATCTTGAATCTTCATATTTGAGTTTCGGTAGCGAATGTTATGATTAAAATGCTAAACTGCATCCAGCCTGAATCCGAATCTAAATTGCTTCATCTCACCCGTTGATCTTCTCTCAATCCATTTATCCTCTTGGATTTTCAATTTGTCTTCTAGAATTGATAAGATATTCATTTATCTTCAACGAAACAGATAGGGTCTTCAAATACTCCATTTTTTTCTTTGAAATGAGATGATATTATCTTATCTGATATATTCAGTTTTCAGATAAGATAGCTTCTATAACTTTTGAATTTGAATCGATCCCTTTTCTTTTGAACTTTTGAATTTAATTGGATAAATTTCATGATTATCTTCTCCTTATCATTCCCTACATGAATTATGACATTAAGATAAATTATTTACAATATTCATTACAGAATATATGTAAAATGTTATAATATTTATGCAATATATGTGTCCAGACACAGAACTTTTTAAAAAGGTTTTTCTCTAGAAGTAATATTCCCTGATGATTGAGAAGAATTTTGAGAAGAAATTTTGTTGGCCCAAAGGCCCATCACTCTAGTTTTGATGATGATCAACTCATGAAGTTATGATTACTAATGATCTTGTGTTTAATTAGTGACAGATTCATTATCAAGATCTTAGTAGGTGTGGAGCTTCAACAAAGGATTAAAGTCAAGTTGGACGCTAGCACCGGTTGATTCACGAGCCTATGCATCAAGACCACATCTAGAGATGAGCTCGGTGGATTGCACTTGGACCAAGTCTAGAAGATGAGAAGCCTTCAAGGGAAGACTTCAAGAAGTTGAAGACTTGTGTCTAGGTATAAGATTTTTATTTGTTTTAGATAAAAATGTAAAGGATAGAATAGATTGGTGGATTGCTCAAGTCATATCACACACACACTCTTGAGATTTAATTGTCTTTTCATAAAAGAATTTTTTAGTTAGAAAAGACTCTTTCATTTTGGTAAAAAGATTTTTCATTGTGACAAAATTCTATTTGGTTCTTGGTATTTCAAGTTTACATATCTTATATCCAAAACCATGCTTAGAGCCTATTGTCAAAAACTAGATATTTCATCTTGATTGTGTAGTGGATCATATCCATACACACTATGCTTTAAAGTATATCTTGTTTTTGTATTTGTGAAGTTATGGAAAAACAAGTTTTAGAAATACATGTTTTTAGAAAAACAGTTTTTATTGTGATTAAAACTATTTTTTAGATTTACTGTGAATTTATGGGATTTTTATTGAGTGAAAAGACCTATTTTCAAATCCCGTATCTGTGCAGAACTGAAAACTGTTTCAGGTTTCAGCGGTCGACCGGTCCGGTCGACCGAGTCTGAAGTCGGTCGACCGGGTAGGTCGACCGGACGTGCACAGACGTGCATGCCTGTGTGCACTGGAGAACGGTCGACCGAGCCGGTCGACCGCTTCAGAGAGCTTTGCTCTCAGGAAATCTCGGTCGACCGGACCGGTCGACCGACAGAGAGTTTACTCTCTTCTCCAGTTGCTCGGTCGACCGGGTCGGTCGACCGGAGGCTGCAACGGTCGGATTTTAGACCGTTGCCGGTCGACCGTACCGGTCGACCGGTAGCACTGACAGAGCCCAACGGTCAGATTTTTCTGGCCTCTATAAAGGGGGTTTTGTCATTGTTTTGAGCTAAGATTTTTGGAGACCTTAGAGCCTGTTTTCTCATATTCATTTCAGAGGTTTTTCTCCACAAAAATAGTGAGCTAATACTTCCAATCAAAAGGGAAGATTTTATAAGAGTGTAAAAGTGATTTCTTGAGATTTTCACCAAAGATTCTTTCCTTGCTTTCTCACACAAACACTTGAGCATCCATTGAGCTATTCATCCTATAGGTGTTGTAGTGAGAGTTTTTGTAGGTGATCAAGTGTTTAGATCACCAAGATTTCATCTTGTACTTTGAGGAGACGGGCAAGTGTGCTCGTGGTTGTTTAGAGTTCGGGTGCGGACTTGTTGTACGAGGTGCGGCCTCGACGAGCCGGTGGGCTTGTGGTGTGTAAGGGACTTTGGGAGTCCGAGGGCTTGTAGGTGTTGCGGCACCAAGGAGAGATCCGGTTGGATCGTGCATAGTGGAAATCCTTCGTGTGTCGAAGGCGGGGATGTAGAGCAAGTGTGCTCGAACCTCGAAACAAACCCTTTGTGTTTGCGATTGCTCACTCTTGCTCTCTTACTCTTTTTGTCTCACTTATATCTTGCATTACCTTATAGTCTTTATCTCTTATATGCATGATATACCTTTGTGCTCATATTTGCTATACTTTCTTGGGATTGTTATTAACACTAGTATTCAACCAAGAGAGCCAACGCGGCACCTCAACCCATTCAAGGGGAATCTAGAGGAGTTTGTCCAGAGCCTCGCAAGGGGAATTCGGCAACACTCTTGTGTTATACATAAGTGTTCAATTAAAAGAAGTTTAATTTGGTCAACTTAGTTTTAATTCCGCATTATTTGTTCACAAGTGACCATTAGATTAGCCATCACCTATTCACCCCCCCTCTAGGTGATCTTTCAAATTTGTCTTCCAATATTTGGCTTGGTCATTACCAGTCAGGTTGTTTGCCATTTTCTCCTCGGCCTTGGCCTCTACTATCCTGCATATAGTTGTAGAAATTCACGAGTGAGAAAATCAGGAAGATAAATATTCTTCCCTTGAATATATTCAATATCAAATTCAAAAATATAGTTTAGCTTGCCATCTAGTAAAAATTTGTTTAGACGCTAAAATTTTGACATCTTTTTCAATAACTGTCTTAGCAGAACTATAGACTGTTCTTAACAAAAAAATTTTGTTAAGTAAATCATCTTGAAATTTATATATACATTTCATAATAGAAAGAATATCTTTCTTAATTGTGGAATAATTTAATTTGGCTGAATTCTATTTTCTTGAATTAAATTTAACAAGTTCTTCATTATTATCTTCTGGGTTAACCTGTTTTAGAATTTCTCCATAACCAATATTACTGCATCTGTTTCAACTATTTTGAGCCAGTCTGGGTTAGCTAAATGTAAACAAGGAAGGTCTCTCAACTTTTGTTTAATTTTTCTAAATACCTGAGTATGTTCATTATTCAAAGCGTAGCCATTTTTCTCAATCAAGGATTCAGAATTTTTGTATCTTTAGCAAGATTTTTATAATAATCAGCTACGTAATTCAGTACTCTTAAAAATCATTGTAGCTGTTTGATATCAGTAATTTCATCTGAAATTTTAGATGAAATTCAATAATTCTATTAATTGGAATTATTGTTCCATTAGTAATATTATGTCCTACTAACCTTATTTCTGTTTGAAATACTTTTATTTTAGGGGCTGATATTACTAGCTCATTTTTAATAGTAAGATGTTTAAATATATTTAGATGTTTAAAATATTCATCTAAATTATTGGATAATATTAACACATCATTTATATATGAAAGAATAAAATTAGTGTGTTGGATGAATATTTCATTCATTATATTCTGAAATTCTGAAGGGGCATTCTTCAGACCAAATGACATTATATTTCATTCGTAATGACTAAAAAGTATTGTAAAAGCAGTTTATATTTGTCTTTTTCTGCTGTCTGGATTTTCTAGTAGTCAGATTTAAGATCAAATTTAGAAAAGATTTTTGCATTAATAATTCTATTAAGAAAATTTCTTTTATTGAGAATAGGATATCTTATCCATTTAAGCACTTTATTAAGTGGCTTGTAATTTATTACAAGTCTAGGAACACCTCATTCTTTTTCAGCTGCATCATTAACATAAAATGTAGTACAACTTTAAGGGGAGTAGGATTTTCTAATTAATAGTTTTTCTAAGAGACCTTCATCTCTTTCTTTCATAGTTCCAAGTATTATTGGTTCATCTGACAAGGTTTAACTTTAGTAGGCATATTCTTTTCATTAAATGATTCCTCTTATGGTAAGGAAACTATATGATGTTTCCTATTCCAAAAGGCATTAGGTATAGTACTATCAGTTTGAGTTTTAAATTCTTCCTCAACTTGTATAATTTTATGCCTTATTGGAAGAGATTGTAATTGTCTATTTTGTTTATTTTTAATTTTTTTCTTTAAATAAAATTATTTGATATTTTTTAAAATAAACTTGTTTTACTTCATTCAAAAGTGAAGTTTGACTGTAGGATCAGTTATGAATTCAAAGATAATATTGTCCTTTATAAAAGTAGTAAATTCTTTCTCATTAATTATAAGCCTTCCTAGAAAAGGAGTGTCTAAAATAACAAGTTGAGATATTATAAAGTGTAAAGGAATACATACATTTTTCTTGCAAAGATTAACACCCATAACTTATAGGTGTTGTTAGTGCTTTATTATTAGCAGCACTTAGTATCTGTGTTGTATGCTCGCAGTATCTAATTGGTATTATTTCTTTTTTTATACAATTTAGATCAGCACCAATATCTACTAGTGTTATTAAATCCTGTATAAAGATGACATTTTTAATGAGTAAATATATTTTAATATATTATTTTTGGGTTTTAGTTTGATCCATTGTTTGTAAGAACTGGTCCTTATGTTCTATTGATTGTAAAGTTTCAGCAATATTATCTTTATTTGGTGATTCATATTCTGATTGATAAGATTTAGCTTCTATTTCTTCTTCAATTTTTATTTTATTTTTCTCTAATTTAGAGAGTCAAAGTTATTAATCTCGTCTTTTATTTTTAAAGTTTTACCTTCAGAATTTTTTGATATAAATCTTGAATTGTACAGGTCTCTTTTCTTTTGTTTATATCTTTTTATAACTTTAGGTAGCCTGTAAACATTATCAGTTTTAGGAGATTTCTCCTCATTTTTATCTTTTAATATCAGATTTGTTATTTTTTCTTTTATTTTTTTTATTTATATCTTTATTAATGATATGATCTAAAAATTCTTTTCTCTCATTATGAGTAAGAGTGTTAATAGTTAAACCATTCATTTCTATTTTAGATTTATAATAGTTTAATTCATTAAGAGTACAACAGTCCTGTCACTTTTCATTATCTGAAGAAGATTGATATTCAAAATCTCCTGAAGAATATTCTCTGACTTGATTTAATTTGATATTAAGTAAAGTTCATCAAAAACCTTCACCTTCAACTTCCTCTATCTTCTTTTTTTGTAGCATTTGCTAGCATAGTGACCCATTTTACCACATTTAATTTTATATTTTTCTTGGATTTAGTATACTTTTTCTTTTTATTAAAAGATTCAGGTTTATTTTCTTTCCTTTTATAAAAATATCTTTTCTTTCTCTTACTATAAGAATTAGTTTTATTTTCTTTTTTATTGAATTTTTTATTCCTAGATGGAAGTTTTGGTCCATCTATAGAGAATGGGCTATAAATTCTTCTAATTCTCTCGCAGAAATATTTTGAGCTTTTAATTGATGTTTTAGCTTTAAATCATTACATAAAGCTAATCCTTTTTGAACACAGACATTTATTAAATATCATATGTATAAATATGATACGGTTTAATACCATCATTTTTATCCCTAAAAGGGTCTTTCTTACCCTTTCTTAAAACAAATTAGGTAGTCCATGTATAAATTTAGATTTCCAATGTGGATTATTGGGATCAGCTAGTTGCATTACCCTATTTAGAAAGGTATCCTTATACCATCTATAATGGATTAAGGTTGGACATCTTAAATTTTGTAGAAGAGTTCTAGTCTTTTCTCGTTAATTTGTAACACCTCTAGTGAAGTATTCTAAAATAGTCATTATTAATTTGTATACAACATGAATATAATTTTTGAGATTTATGGCATTAAAAATTTCTAGTTTTTGTTCAGGTGAAATACAATGATCCCACCAGTCCTTTAAAGTGCCCGTAAAGCCACAAGTGATGAAGTTGACTATATCTCTGTCTATATTATTATTTTGTTTACAAACAGTGATGTACATCATAATTTTATGTAATCGATCATGCATTCCTTTATCAGGACAACCATCTATATTCCATTCATAGATAGTTTTATCATGATAAGAATTTTGAGATAAAGAATCATTTTCCTCAAATAAGACATCCATTGGGGTTTATTTTTTATAATAATATTTATCTAATCTTCTAGGATCAGAGTTACTTTTAACTTCAGTTGTTTTAATGCTGTTCTAAAATAATTCTTGAAGAACATCTATCTGAACTGGATTTATTAAATCATTTTCAAATGATAAAGAATTAACTTCGAAACTCTGAGAGTCAGACGAATTTCTGTCTATGGCATTTAAATTTGCATTTTTTAATTGATCACTTATTGAATTTATTTCTTCGTTTCTTTATGCATGTAATTTAAATCCACTGATTTTTGAAGGAGGTTTAATTGGCACATAATCTAATTTAACTTCTTTTTTTCTTATTAAGGGAGTTTCTAATTGAATAATTATATTTAATTTATTTATTAACAATTCTAGAGTAGATTTTACTCTAGTTAGTTTTTAACCTAATACTTGAATATACAAATTTTGTATAATTATATTGTTTATCAATTTTTTGTAATTCTTTAATTGTTTCTTCTTTATGGTCAATTATTTTAACCATGGCTACAACTTTTGTGATAGCAGAAGTAGGAACACCAGATAGTTTTAAGGATTCAGACAATGGATACATGGATCAAATTTCTTACAATTATAAGTTGCCAATGTTTTATAGTGTTCTTCTAGAACATTTAGCTTATGAAGCTCTTTATTAACGTATCTTTCTATAAACCATTCTAAAAAGAATTTTATTTTATTATTCTTATTTAGATATTTATAATATTTATCTTTATAATCATATCTTATAGAATAGGTTTTTTTTCAAACCATTCTTTAATAATTTATTATCATTAAATTTCTCATTGAAAAATTTTCTCAAAACACTTCCAGTGTATAATCCATAATTATAGATACGTCTGATTTTGTTAGAGAATCTGTATTAGATTTCTCATAGATTGAAAGAGTTATTGAAGAATTAGAAATCTTAATTTCTTGAACTTCTGATTATGTTAATCTTTTGCTAGTGGATATAGATTTCCTAGCAGTTTGAAACTCATTAGAATTTCTAGAAGTAGAGATTCTAGCAATTTGATTATGACAGAATCTAACTTCTACTTTACCACAATCATTTTGAATTATTTGATATAGATCTGTCTCAATAACTGGCCTAGGTGGTACTGCTGATGTTAATAAGCAATTTTTTGAAAAATAATTTCTTTCCATTTTATTATCCTATTAGTTCCTATGTTTGAGGATAATAAATTGTTTCTATCAGTGTGTTTTACCAGGTTTAGTAATATTTCTAGTTTTAGGAGCTAATATATTTAGGACTTTATAATGAATCCTATATATTACAACAATTGTTTCAAATCCTGGGAGAAAATTATATCCATGGGTCTTTAAATTTAACGTTGCAGATTCCAAAATGTTTGGATCGGTCAACGATATGCTTAAATTTAGATAAACATAAAATAAACTGGTCCGTGACATAGACTATTTTACATTACACCCATAAGAGACTGAACCCAGTCAAGTCATCTTGCATCACGCAATAATGTTAATAGGGGTGCATTTAATCCCTAAAGAGTCAGTGGTTTTAATACAATTCGTATTAATCCTATATGAATAAAATTATATTTATTTGTATAAGAAGATAAATCATCTTCTGATAGTAATGTTATTGATTGCTTATTATTATTAACTTGAATAGTTTTTTCCATAGTCCTTAAAGGTATACTATTCTGTACTTTTAGTATGTAACTAATTATTATTTTAGCTTACGGTCTTAGTTTTTTTAACCATCTCAAATTACCATAATCTTAAACTTACTCTTAATAATTCAGATAATCTCTGAAGTTTATTTAAAATTTTGGCACCACCTCTTTACTAATATGGAGTCTGCTCTGATACATTATACAAAATAGGTTTTAACATCGGCCATCAATTCATAAACCACATCCCATGCAATTTATAATAAAATTTCGGCTTGACATTGCCTACTTACATGAATACTTAATTATTACTAATTTCAACTCATCAATTCCATAAAATAATCCAGCTCAATAAAAAAGATCAATAAAAACAATCCAAAATCTTAATTCAAAAAATATGAGCTATACATAACCTTTAACATGTATCAATACAGATCAAACATGGTTATATACCATAACTACTAAATCTATACAAAACAAACATGTTCATACAAGCAAGGATTCAAGTATAATAATATCGGACTTTAATGTCCATTCAGAGTGCTTGACGATAATTTAGTGTTATGTTCTTGAAATCCTTCAGTTATATCTTTGATTTACATTGAGCAGAAAATATTTAAACTGAAGGGGTGAGATCGACGGCTCAATGTGTGGAGTTAATCTTATTCATAATTGGAGCATGATATTGACAGTGCATGGTGTTCACGATATAAAAGATGTGATTATTTATCTAAATTGTGAGTGAACATAGATGTCTCATCTAGATTGTCCAATTTCTTCAATTTGTTAATAAATTCATAATGATGTGGGTGTATAAGCATAAATATTGGTATTTCTATTACGATTCAATGAATTTGTATCCTGATGTCATATCATTGATGTTTGATGTATACAATACCATACACAGGTAAACCATTTAACACACACATAAGTGTACACACACATGTATATCACACGTACACATGTCACTGATACAAGTTTATTCATATACAATAATTCTTTATCTTTCCCCATCTTAAGAACCAACACACAAAGTATCGATTTCAATACATATAATAACACAGTCTTCGCACCGCGCTAGTTCTATATCCGGTCCCTTCTTCCAATAGTATAATATATAATTTATACTCCGTCTCCCCTTCCTCGTGCAATATCGTTCCATCCCTTCATAATATATACATATGTACACACACACATGCATATTATATATATACATGTACATATATATATATATATACATGTATATATATACGCGCGCACGCACACACGCGCGCACGTACACACATATATTATCATTTTCCCGTCTTCCCCCTCCTCCAGTGTCATACCGGTCCCTTCCTCTAAATGTATGTAACAATATTGCATACACAACAATAATTTTATCAAGAATTTATAATTAAGCAAGACATTCAACAACCACACATACACGTCATATTAGTGGTTCCACCTAAGTATGAGTCAAATCAAGCAAGTATATAACATTTATAATACAAATCTAACTTATTGGACCCCACTCACCTTTACCCGATTCCATTTATCAGGATCATAGATGCGTAGCTCTCGTTTCCACGATCACAACGGCTCAAGAATTGTCCGAAAACTAAAACCAATAATTATGGTTATATATGAAGTATTTAAATTTGTCCAGGGATTATTTGTAAATTTCCAGGGTTCAAAATGCAAATATTTTAAATTCTTAGGGGCAAATAAAATTTTATCTTTCTTTTAAGTGATTGGGTCATTTTCGGGTCCTTAACGAGTCGGGTTTTGAATTGAAAGCCTCTATCAAATAACCTAGCATGGGTTTCTTTGACCCATGAGCAGGCAGCACCCTTGCTCCCCCTACCTTTGTGCATCAACATGCCCACACCGCCAGCCTGGCTTTTGCCTCCGACCTGTCCCACCGTTAGTCTGGGCCGATCAGAGCTAGAAGATAGATAAAGAGTTAGAGAGTGAGATAGAGAGAGAGAGAGAGAAACAGAGTAAGACGTCGCTGTCGGCCTTGGTCGGCCTGGCCCTCATCTCCAGCAAAGCCCGTCACCATCGTGGCCTTCCCGCTGGAGACCAAGCTCCCCACACCGTCGGCCACTTCAAAGGGAAAGAGGGAGCGATAAGGAGACAAATGAAGATGAAGAGGTTGATGGAGGATGATGATGATTTTTCTGATGTTATTGGTTGTCGACCACCCTCTATATCGTCATCGACCATCGGTGCCCCATGTCAAAGTTGTCGTCGGCTCCTTGTTGCGCAAAGGTGGGAAAGAAAGAAATCGCAGGAGACTGCGTGTGAGGGGGAGATGAGAGTGGAGAGAGGAGAGAGGAGAGAAAGATGGTGATAAAATGAGAATTTTCTCACAATTGATACATCTCTTTTTTTTCCCTCACATGACACGCGTATACTCAAGTTCCTATATCTCCCCTACATTACCCACTTCACATCTCCTCTGGCCAGTACACTGCTCCACCACTAATCACTCATTTAGTTTATTAAATACGTATTTGCTTAATCAAAAGGATATGAACAATTAATGGGGTATCACTCTTGTATAAAATTTCATATACACCCAAACTTATGTATATACCTATATACATACATGTATACACACTTAACAACATGAATACACTTAATTTTATTTAAATACGTTTTAATTATAACTTGTATCCAGACTTTATTGGCTGAATTATTGGTTCCAAATATCGGTATAATTGGTTTCAATTATCAAATAATTATCTGTTCTAATTATAGAATATTAACTGATTAACTGAAAATTATCACATTAAATTAAGGTCTTATTAATCCAGGTGTTACATAAACTGCAGTTCCAAAGAGGATCAAAGAAAGCCACTGCCAAGATCCTGGGGTACGACTACTCCAAGAATCGCGACTCCAACCTTTGACTACTAATCACCCAGTTTAGCACATCAGGCACTTCCTAGATAAGATGGTGACCATTCCCGCAACTATCTGCTCTTGTGCCAAATCTTTCTGTTCAGTCTGAAAGGCATGGCTTCAGATTGGATCTACTCCCTGCGCCACATTCTCTCCACAACGTCGAGGAGATAGCCGAAGCATTTCTCACTCAGTACGCCTCTCGCTAAGAGGGCAAGAAGAACAACCACTACATTTTCACCGTCAAAATTAGGCAAGAAAACAACCTCAAGTCTTACATCAGTTATTTTCAAAGCCAGCTGGCCAAAGTTTCTACTTGCAGTGAGAATGTCTCCGTGCTCGCATTCATCAGCGGGTTGCATGTTTCTCACCCCCTGTACAAACATCTACTGAAGCACGATGTCACTTGGATGAGTGATGTAATATACTTCTTATTAACTTCTCAAGTTATGAAAATTTGTTTTCTCCAATGATAATCCAATGCTAGTTATTAGGGTTCAGCTCATTATTGATCTCAACATTAGATTTTTAATCATTGATTTCCATCTCAATAAAGTTCCAATTCAAGGTTCACTTTCGATTACAAATTTTAGTTTATCATTCCACAATTATCTCCTTAATTACTGATATCACTATCTCATTCTAGTTTAACAATAATATTATAGTTTCTTAATTAGAGTTCATGTAATTACTCCATCAATTGCCAATACTTACCATTAGAATTGCTCATTAATTGAGAATCAAATATAACTCTATGATTAATTAACTCGGGTGTTACAATAAGGTTCTATCCTGAGCTCAACTCTACACTAGTTAGAGGAAGCAAAAAATAGCTTCGCCAACAACTCCGCCAAATGCGGCGACGATGAAGAAACCTCAAAGCTACAGTATGAAGCTACTACCAAAACCAAAAACCTGAATCGAGAGCAACCCGCCTACAAGAAAAAGGCACTCTCAATTCCTTCGCCGAATCCTCTCTGAACCTTCAAGCCGATAGAGTAGTTCACTCTGTTCAGACTCCCCATCAACAATGTCTTCACGCTACTAAAGACCAACCATGGGTCAGGCGCCCGAGACTAATTTGGTACATCTATACTTCTCGGAGCAGAAGATGACTGTTCTTACCACGACAGTAAAGGGCACAAAGCCATCCACTGCAAAGCCTCCAGAAATACCTGGAACAGATCGTCTGCCAAGACTTTCTCAAAGAATATTTTCTTACCCCTGAAGCAGCCTCCAGATCAGGATAGTCGACTGCTCTACAGTCTGCCCAGCCACAACACATGATCACTCAGTATAAGGATTTTAGTGATCTGATCCCTCCGATGGAGACAGGGGAGTACATCCACCAATAACACCCCTTATATTTAATTAAATTTATGTATTTTTATCTTAAGCATCAAAATAAAATTATACTTTTGCTCCTAACCATTTTAGCTCACTCTACTGCTAGGATTACCCCCTCTCAGAGTCCCGCCAAGTTTGTCGCTCTGTTGATGGGTCTTACCCCTACTCGGAGACAACTATGAACCCAACTCTGCTGATTTCTCACCCCCACTCAGAAGCCAAAAGCTTGTACTTCACTTTTAACATCCAGTATAGAATAATCTCAATTTAACACTCATAACCATCGAATTAGTAGACGTTATATATGTTAGGATTTTGCCTTGTTTTTCAAGAAGAGATGATGGTTCAAGAAAATCCAATTGAGTTGGAAAAGACGATGACTTGAAGGAGAAAAAGAAAATTAAAATGAAGCAGTTTCCTTTTAAGGCGATTGCGAGTTTCTTTTTTAGGAGGAGTATGAATAGGATTTAATTCCTATTCAATGAAAGTTTGTTTCTAAAGATTAAAAGGTCTAGAATTTTTTTAGATCAAGGAGATCAATTCCTAAAATGATTGATCAAGATTTTTCAACCATCCAAAGGCTAAGATCATCTCATAATCCAAATAGGAGTTGTATTGTAAAATCCTATAAATAAAGGTTGTAACCAAGCCTTGTAATTTCTCAACCAAACAAGTCTCAAAGAGTTTCTACAACAGAGAACCTCAAACAAAGGGACTAGAGGAAGCCAAGAAAGAGAGGATCAAGTTGAAGGGCATAGAGAGAAGGTAATACTCATGTAATCTAGGGATAGATTCAAGTGGAAGGTGAATACTCTTATTGCATAAAGAGAAAGGTTAGATCTCTTTGTACCAAGTCTATTAATAAAGCTCTTTAAAGTTCTCTCCCCATGGAGGTAGGCCAAGTTTAGACCAAACCATGTTAAATTATTGCGTTCTTTCTTTATTACTCTTTTGTCTAGATATTTCTGGTTTGCTTTACATCAAGCTTTCCTTTTGCAAGTACTGTTCATATTGTCAAGTTCCGCTAATGTCGATCCTGGGAGTCACAACAATTGGTAAACGTTGACGCGGAGCGATATTAGGAAGTTCTATGACAAAGTTCGATGCCAAGAAGTTCAATGGAAAAGGAAACTTCGGCTTATAGTAAAAGAGTGTGAAGGCATTGCTGATGCAACAAGGTCTTCACAAGACCTTACAGCGTAAGTAAGCAAAACCTGCAGGTACGTCAAACGAGAATTTGGAAGAGATGGATTTAAAGGCGGCAAACACAATCCAAATATGTCTCACAGATGAGGTTATGTACAACATGATGGACAAAGAAACGGTTACGAGATTATGGTCAAGGTTAGAAATATTGTATATGATGAAAAGCCTCTCCAACAAGCTGTATATCAAGAAACACCTATAAGAGCTACGCATGAAGGAAGGGACAACAGTATGAACATCTAAACTTCTTCAACGAGGTCATTGGTGAGCTTCTAGCTGTCGATGTCAAGATCAACGAGGATGACAAGGCATTGATACTTCTCAACTCTCTTCCAAATTCATATGATCATATCATCAGCACCATGCTCTACTGTAAGGAAATTCTCATCATGGAGGAGGTCAGGTCAACTCTCTTATCTAATGAGATTAGGGAAAAAAATCAAGAGGAGCAGACAGGATTGGGTTTGCTAGTCACGAGAAGGAAAGGAAGAGGAGAAGGAAGAAAAGGTCAAAACTCATCAAAGGCATGTCACTTTTGTCACAGGGAAGGTCATTGGAAGAATGACTGCAAGAATCGACAAGAATGACTGAAGAAGAATGGGCAAGCTGCGGAAGCAGACGTAACAAGCGGCGTAGAGGACACCGAAATATTAATGGATTCTTATGAAGAACACTTTGAAATCACCTAGAGGGGGGTGAATAGGTGACTAGCTAATCTAATGGTGAATTAATGCGGAATTAAAACTATTTATGCAAACTAAAAATTCTTAAGCACAACACACCAAGTATAACTTAAGAGTGTAGCCGAATTCCCCGTGATGGGCTCTGGACTATCTTCTCAAGATTCCACTAGATAAGAGTTGAGGTACTACTTTGGCTCTCTTGGTTGAATACAAGTGTGAGCAAACAATCCCCAAGCATATAATAATATAAGCACAAATATATCAAGCAAGTAAGATATGAGCAATAAGCATAAGCAAGATATAAAGACAAGTAAGAGATAGAGAGAGCAATCGCAAACATGGGAGATTTGTTTTGAGGTTCGAGCACACTTGCTCTACGTCCCCGCCTTCAACACTATGAAGGATTTTCATTATAAAACGATCCCACCGGATCACTCGGTGCCGCAACACCTACAAGTGAGTTCACACAAGAACTCCTTTGGACTCTGTAGTCCCTTCACTCGTTCCCGCAAGAACTACACACCGTAAGCACACTAGCTTGCCGAGGCCACACCTCTACAATGAGTTCTCACTAGAACCCGAAAGACCGTGAACCCGCAAGTCCGCCTTCTCAAATACAAAGTATGAAAACTTTGATGATCAAAACACTTTGATCACCTAAAATAACTCTCACAACAACTCTCCTATAGGATGGATTTAGCAATGGAAAGCTCAAGTGTGTGTGAGAAAAACTTGGATTGATTTGGTGGAGGAAAACTCAAAGAATCACTTTTACAAAGCACTATTGATAAACCTTTCCTTTGATTTGGGAATATTTGCTCTTAAACAAGTGGAGAAAACCTCTGAAATAGATGGGAAAAACTAGCTTTGAAACTCTCCAAAAATCTTTGTCTAAAACAGTCCATGGGAGCCCCAATTTATTGGCTAAGAAAAACTAGCCGTTGGGGTCCAAATCAGCAGTCTACACGGCTGTCGGTCAACCGCCCAGCCAACGGCCGATCGACCGGAGCCTGGATACAGAGAGCAGACACTCTCTGCCGGTCGACCGCCTGGTCGACCGGGGCCATTTCCAGAGAGTAGAGTGTTGGCCCAAGAGGTTACACTCTCAAATTATTTTGTGTTTTGATGATGACAAACCAATATGAGCTATTGGTACTAACAAGTTTGTTAAGATAAGTTTCAGGTTTGTACCATGTTTAGAGTCCATTCGCTTAGCTATTGCAAGAACTTCTTAGTTCCACAAAGCAAGGAAGGCAAATTGCACATCAAGGGAGGATCATAGAAGAGAAGGCACTAGCAAGGCATTGGATGGCTCAAAGACTTGAAGATAGCTTAGAAGTCTTCATGTAATTTGTTTTTCAGTTTATAGTTTGTTAAAGAATAGTGGATAGGTTTGAAGCTCTATCACACACGTTTTTGCGCACATGCTCATTCCAAAATAATTTCTTATAAATTATACAAAAATATTTTGCATACATGATTTTGCCTACAGATATATGTTTGTATTTTATACTAATCCCTGTTCAAAAGTATTTTTGATAAAATCAAAATCCTCTTTATTTCTTTTTAAATTTGGCTTTTTGACCTGATCCGGTCGACCGGGTCGGTCGACCGAGCCTATGTCAGTCTGGTCCGGTCGACCGGACCAGTCGACCGAAGTCCTGGCAGATGCACATATCCGTGTGCACGTCTGTCGGTCGACCGGGGCGGTCGACCGGACTATTTATTTTTTGTCACAGTTTGTATCAGTCGACCGGGTCGGTCGACCGATAGCCTGTAACGGTCAAATTTTTATACTACCGGTCGACCGGCCCGGTCGACCGATCCGACCGTTTGAACAGTAACGGGCAGATTTTTAAGTGCTGTTTATTTTTGTCTTTTGTATTTAAAAATCCGTTTAAGGATATATTTTGATCTAATTACCTCCTAAACATCAGTAAATATGTTTTATCCCTAAACCCTAGCCCTCTCCTATAAATAGGGGTGTTTGGGGAGAGATTGGTTATAACAACAATCTTTGCAAAAATTCAAAAGTTTAAGGCTTTCAAAGTTCTTGGTTTTGAGCTAAATTCTCTCAAATTTCTGAAGGGTTTTCAAAAGTTTTCTCTGATTTCAATTTCTTTTCCTTACACACAAAAGAGCTTCATTCCTACTCAATATTCTCTAAGGACCTTTGTAAGGGAAGAGATATTTGAAAGAGAGAGTTTGTGGTCTTTTGACTACCAAGGAAATTTCTTGTACTGAGATTGTGGAGTTGGGTACTCCATTGTAATTGAGATCTTTGTGATAGTGGAAGTAGCTAGAATCCTTCTGGGGAAGGCGGGGAGTAGAGCTGGTGCTCGAACCTTGATAACATATCTTTGTGTTTGCGATTGGTTTACATTCTTGCAATTCTTACTCTATTTTGCTTGCTCTTATTATTTACTCATCATATTCATTGTCATACTTACTTGCTAGCATTCATCTTGTGATTGTTGTAGCTTTAAATTTTTTATTTGCCCTTGATTAGCATTGTCACCTATTCACCCCCCCTCTAGGTGACTTTTCAATTGGTATCAGAGCTTGGTCTCTAGGTTTGGCTTAACATCCATAGAGAGATCCTTAAAATATTGCTAATCAACATTTCCATTCATACATTCATACACTAGTAAACATGGCCGACAACATTAAAACCCCACCTAAATTTAATGGACTCAACTTCCCTATTTGGAAGGTTAGGATGACTATCTTTTTGCAATCACTAGGTAGTTTAGTGGCTAAGTCTTTGACCAAACCCTATGTAGCACCCAATGAAGATGAGAGCACTTGGACCGACTTCAACTTTAGAGAATATGAGGCTAACTCAAAAGCCCAAAACTCCCTTTTAACCGTCTTGAATGAGGATGACCTTACACGGGTAATTCATTGCCAATCCGCCTATGAGATTTGGCAACACTTATTGGTCACACATGAAGGGACTTCACAAGTCAAGAGAGCTAAGATAGATCTCTTGAGGTCTCAATATGAATCATTCAAAATGCTTGATGAAGAATCTATTGATTGTATGATTACTCGTTTCACTAAAATTACAAATGGTCTTTCTTCATTAGGTGACGTCATCTCCAATGATCAAAAGGTGCGCAAAGTGATACGGGCTCTTCCACCATCTTGGGAGATCAAGGCCACCACCTTAAAGGAATTAAATGACAAGGACGAGATGGACATCATTAGTCTCATTGGGAACCTAAAGACCCATGAGATGGAGAAGAAAGCAAGAGATGAGGTAACTACTTCAAAGAAGAAATCCATTGCCTTTAAGACTTCATCCACCAATGATGACGATGATGAAGACGAAGAAGAAGATGAGGAGCTAACTCTACTTGTGCGGAATGTCAAGAGATTGTACCGAAAGAACAAGTTCAACTTCCGGAGAAGATTCGAAGGCAAAGAGGAGCGGAAGATCATTTGCTATAATTGCCGCAAACCCGGACATATCATGGCGGATTGTCCGGAGTTCAAGAAGAAAATGACCTCCTCCTTCAAGCCAAAGAAGCCGGAGGAAAAGAAAGCCTACAAAGCAACATGGGATTCGGAAAGCGAGTCCGAAGAGGAGGTGGATCAAGCTAATATGTGTTTCATGGCAAACACACCTAAGGTAACCCCTCAATCTCATGATGATGAAGATGATGAACTAAGTAAGGAAGTTCTAGTACATGCATTTGTAGAACTTTCTGAAACTTATGATAATAAGAAACTTGAATGCTTAAAATTACAAAAAGAAGTTGCTTTTCTTAAAAATCAACTTGCTTTGGTTTCAAAAGAAAAAGATGACATTTCTTCTAATTTCATTTCCATGCAAAAAGAATTTTGTGCCTACAAGAGTGCTTGTAAGGCAAAATCTCCTATTATTGATGAAAAAGAAATTTCTTCTTTTAAATCCAAAATGAATGATTTTGAAAAAGTGTTAAATGATTGTGCTTTAATACCAAGAAACTTGAGAACATGTTTTCTAAGAAGCCCACTTCACATGCTCACACTTCAAATAATACTTCTCATGCTAAATCTTTCATGCTCACAATGCCCATGCTCACAAATCACACACTCACTATGCTTTTAGATATGGTAGAGTGTATAGATGCACATATTGTGGCAAAAATGGACATTTAGCTAATTTTGTTATGATAAATTGCATAGTTCAAATAATCTTTTTGGGTTAATGGCTCTAACCCTTATGGACCCAAGAAAATGTGGGTACCAAAATCAAGTCCTAAAATGTTTGATGTAGGTACACACCAAGGCTCCAAGACGTAGGGAGCGGTGGTACCTTGATAGTGGTTGTTCGAGACACATGACGTGGGATATCAACAACTTCACAACCCTATCAAGGTACATGGAAGGTGGCTCCGTCACCTTCGGGGATGATTCCAAAGGCACCATCATCGGTATCGGTAATATTCAAATTGGTTCATCTCCTATTATAGAGAATGTTGTTTTAGTAGATGGTTTAAAACATAATTTGCTTAGCATTAGCCAACTTTGTGATCGTGGACTTAAAGTTGTTTTTGATGATTCCTCATGCAAGATTTTTGATGTTAAATCCGATGTTTGTATTCTTACCGATTTTCGTGATAATAATGTTTATATTATTGACATGCTTAATTTAGATTGTTCTACTAAATGCTTAAATGCTTTTGATGAAAATTCTTGGCTTTGGCATAGAAGATTAGGACATGCATCTTTTGACCATATCTCTAGGATTAATTCAAAGGAATTGGTGAAGGGTATACCTTACTTGGATTTTGAGAAAGACCGCATTTGTAGTGCGTGCCAACTTGGGAAACAAACCAAGTCTTCCTTTAAACCAATCAAGGATATCATGTCAACTAGGCCTTTAGAATTAATTCATATGGATCTTTTTGGACCAACTAAAACTAAAAGTTTAAATGGAAGTAGATTTGCATTTGTTTTGGTTGATGATTTCTCCCGTTTTACTTGGGTTTTCTTTTTGCAAAATAAAGATCAAACTTTTTCTCATTTTAAGATTTTTCGAAAAAGAGTTGAAAAAGAAAAGGGTTTTCCGATTTTGAGAATAAGAAGTGATAGAGGTGGTGAGTTTATTAACCAACTCTTCATGACTTATTGTGATGAAAAGGGAATTAAGCATGAAACGTCTTGTCCTAGAACTCCACAACAAAATGGAGTTGTAGAAAGGAAAATAGAACACTTCAAGAGATGGCTAGGACAATGATAAGTGAATATGACCTCCCTCAATATTTATGGGCCGAGGCCGTAAACACCGCATGCTATATATCGAATCGTATTTATTTGTGCAAAAATTCTTCAAAAACATCATTTGAAATGTATCATTCTAGAAAACCAAATGTTGCATATTTTAAAGTTTTTGGATGCAAGTGTTTTGTTTTAAATACTAAGGATAATTTGGGTAAATTTGATGCTAAGGCTTATGAGGCTATCTTTGTTGGATATTCCTCTACTAGCAAAGCATATAGAGTTTTCAATAGATCTACACTAACCATTGAAGAATCCATGCATGTTAAATTTGAAGAATCTAATGTGGTTGTTGAGAATGTTGTAGAGATTGAACCACTAGGTGAAGACATGGAGAGACTATCCTTGAAGGACTCCCCCACTCAAGAAGAAAAGCTAGATCCTATTGGTGAAGTTCAAGAGGATAAGGAGGAAAGCACTCAACCGCTTCCTAAAGCTTGGAGATACGCTACAAATCATCCTAAGGAGCTCATCTTGGGTGATGCATCTAAAGGAGTCACAACGCGCTCCAAACTCCATGACTATGTGGTAACTTTGCTTTTATTTCTCATTTTGAACCCAAAGGCATTCTCGAAGCCGAGACGGACCCATATTGGTTGCTTGCCATGCAAGAGGAACTCAATCAATTTGAGCGCAACCAAGTTTGGCACCTTGTTCCTAAGCCCCACGATAGACCAATAATTGGTACTAAGTGGATCTTTAGAAACAAGATGGATGAGTCCGAAAATGTCATTAGGAATAAAGCTAGGTTAGTGGCCCAAGGTTACACTCAAGTTGAGGGAATTGACTTTGAGGAGACCTTTGCACCCGTAGCACGGCTTGAAGCCATACGGATGACACTAGCTTTTGCATGTTTTAAAAATTTTAAACTTTTTCAAATGGATGTAAAAAGTGCATTTTTAAATGGTTTTATTAATGAAGAAGTTTATGTTGCTCAACCTCCCAGTTTTATTGATCATGTTCATCCTGATTTTGTTTTTAAACTTGATAAAGCTTTGTATGGATTGAAACAAGCTCCAAGAGCTTGGTATGAAAGGCTTTCTAGTTTTCTCATTTCAAATGATTTTATTAAAGGCAAAGTAGACACAACTCTTTTACTAAGCATGTTGAGAATGATATTTTAATTGTGCAAATTTATGTTGATGATATAATTTTTGGATCTACTAATGAGCTTTTGTGCAAGGATTTTGAAAAGGTAATGCAACTAGATTTGAAATGTCTTCCATGGGTGAGCTTAATTTCTTCCTTGGACTCCAAATCAAGCAATTGCAAGACGGAACCTTCATTAACCAAGCCAAGTACGCAAAGGAGCTAGTAAAGAAGTTTGGGCTTGAAGGATCAAAGGCTTGCAACACTCCCATGGCAACTACAACCAAGCTTGATAAGGACGAACAAGGTAAAAATGTTGATATTAAATTATATAGAAGCATGATAGGAAGTCTTTTATATTTAACGGCAAGTAGGCCGGATATCATGTTTAGTGTGTGTCTTTGTGCTAGATTTCAATCGTGTCCTAAAGAGTCTCATCTTATTGCGGTAAAACGCATTATTCGTTATATTAAGGGCACAATTGGAATGGGTCTTTGGTATCCAAAAACTATAGATTTTTCAATGACTAGTTATTCGGATGCCGATTATGCGGGTTGTAGAGTAGATAGAAAGAGTACTAGTGGGACATGTCAATTTCTTGGTAATTGTCTTGTTTCATGGTCCTCTAGGAAACAAAATTCCGTAGCTCTCTCAACCGCCGAGGCGGAGTATGTTGCCGCGGGGGCTTGTTGTGCACAAGTCCTTTGGATGAAACATACTCTCCTTGATTTTGATTTGCACTTTGATCATATAAAAATATTTTGTGATAATACTAGTACTATACACATGACCAAAAATGCAAATCAACATAGTAAGACCAAGCACATTGAGATTAGATATCACTTTCTTAGAGATCATTTTGAGAAAGGTGATATAGATATTGATTATGTTTTCACGGATTTACAACTAGCCGATATTTTCACTAAACCTCTTGATTTTGCTAGATTTTCGTTTATTTGTGGAGAACTTAATGTTTGTATTATTGAATAAACATGTTTTTCATAACCCTTTTTGATGTATGACAAAAAGGGGGAGAATAAGTTTACATGGACAAAAATAAGTTCATTTGGTCTTGGTTCCATATGAATTTATATGTTTGTTGTTTTTTTTTGTTTTTATGAGTTTTTGTGTTTTAAATAAATTCTTGTGTTTTAGTTGTTTTTGGTATTTTTGGTATCAAGAGAAATTTTTGTGTTTTAATTGGTTTCAATAATTGGTGCATCATTTCAATTATTGGTATCTAGAGCATACTCTTGTGTTTTAAGTATAGCATAATTTGAGGGGGAGTTTTCTCCTACCCTAAATTTTTGTTAATAGCCTATTTGTTTTGTCATCATCAAAAAGGGGGAGATTGTTGGCCCAAGAGGTTACACTCTCAAATTTTTGTGTTTTGATGATGACAAACCAAATATGAGCTATTTGGTACTAACAAGTTTGTTAAGATAAGTTTCAGGTTTGTACCATGTTTAGAGTCCATTCGCTTAGCTATTGCAAGAACTTCTTAGTTCCACAAAGCAAGGAAGGCAAATTGCACATCAAGGGAGGATCATAGAAGAGAAGGCACTAGCAAGGCATTGGATGGCTCAAAGACTTGAAGATAGCTCAAGAAGTCTTCATGTAATTTGTTTTTCAGTTTATAGTTTGTTAAAGAATAGTGGATAGGTTTGAAGCTCTATCACACACGTTTTTGCGCACATGCTCATTCCAAAATAATTTCTTATAAATTATACAAAAATATTTTGCATACAAGATTTTGCCTACAGATATATGTTTGTATTTATACTAATCCCTGTTCAAAAGTATTTTTGATAAAATCAAAATCCTCTTTTATTTCTTTTTAAATTTGGCTTTTTGACCTGATCCGGTCGACCGGGTCGGTCGACCGAGCCTATGTCAGTCTGGTCCGGTCGACCGGACCAGTCGACCGAAGTCCTGGCAGATGCACGTATCCGTGTGCACGTCTGTCGGTCGACCGGGGCGGTCGACCAGACTATTTATTTTTTGTCACAGTTTGTATCAGTCGACCGGGTCGGTCGACCGATAGCCTGTAACGGTCAAATTTTTATACTACCGATCGACCGGCCCGGTCGACCGATCCGACCGTTTGAACAGTAACGGGCAGATTTTTAAGTGTTGTTTATTTTGTCTTTTGTATTTAAAAATCCGTTTAAGGATATATTTTGATCTAATTACCTCCTAAACATCAGTAAATATGTTTTATCCCTAAACCCTAGCCCTCTCCTATAAATAGGGGTGTTTGGGGAGAGATTGGTTATAACAACAATCTTTGCAAAAATTCAAAAGTTTAAGGCTTTCAAAGTTCTTGGTTTTTGAGCTAAATTCTCTCAAATTTCTGAAGGGTTTTCAAAAGTTTTCTCTGATTTCAATTTCTTTTCCTTACACACAAAAGAGCTTCATTCCTACTCAATATTCTCTAAGGACCTTTGTAAGGGAAGAGATATTTGAAAGAGAGAGTTTGTGGTCTTTTGACTACCAAGGAAATTTCTTGTACTGAGATTGTGGAGTTGGGTACTCCATTGTAATTGAGATCTTTGTGATAGTGGAAGTAGCTAGAATCCTTCTGTGGAAGGCGGGGAGTAGAGCTGGGTGCTCGAACCTCGATAACATATCTTTGTGTTTGCGATTGGTTTACATTCTTGCAATTCTTACTCTATTTTGCTTGCTCTTATTATTTACTCATCATATTCATTGTCATACTTACTTGCTAGCATTCATCTTGTGATTGTTGTACCTTTAAATTTTTATTTGCCCTTGATTAGCATTGTCACCTATTCACCCCCCTCTAGGTGACTTTTCATAGAGCTCTCTGGCGGTCGACCGGCCCTCCAGCCAAACAAGGCGTACACGTTTTGTGCACGTCGGTCGACCGCCCGGTCGACCGACCTCTAGCTCGGTCGACCATGCGGTCGACTGGCAGAAGGCCAAAACAGTATTTTTTAGGGATTAAAAGTTTGTCTTTTACCTACAATAAAATCCCATAAAATTTTTAAAAATCTACAAAAAAGTTCAGTATTATACTTTGATATACAAATATGTTTGAGTAAAAATCAAAACATGTTAAAGCATTTTGAACTATTTTTGTAACTTGAAATTTTTAGCTTAAAACAAAACCATATTTTTCCAAATTGATTTTTCCAAAACTTCTCCAAATACAAAAACACGATATTTTAAACACTTTAAAGCTTAGTGTGTATGGATATGATCCACTACACATATATGATGAAATATCTATGTTTTTGATATTAAGCTCTAAAATAGTTTTGGTTAAAACACATGTATATATGAAACTCCAAAAATCAAAATGGTATTTTTCCAAATAAAAACTCTTTTGTATTTTTTCAAAATGAAAACTTTTTTTATAAAAACTCATCTAAATCTTGTGTTTGAGTGTATATGATACTTGAGCAATCCACCAACTATTCTATCCTTTACATTTTATCAAAAAAATAAATCTTAATAAAATAAACCTAGACACAAGTCTCCTCTTGAAGGTCTTCACTTGAAAATCTTCTTCTCCTTCTTGACTTGGTCCAAACCTTGATCCAAAGAGTTAGACTCCTCTTGAGTACTCGATGTGGTCTTGATGCACAAGCTCTTGAATCAACACGTGTTAGCTCCAAAACTTGACTTGAAATCCTTTGTTGAAGCTAAACACCTACTAAAATCTTGATCATAAATCTGAGACTAATTAAACACAAGATTATTAGTACTATAACTACATGAGTTAGTCATCATCAAACTAGAGTGGTGGGCCTTTGGGCCAATAATCTCCCCCTTTTTGATGATGACAAAACTCATGGAGTTATATATGCATGGATTAAAGTTAAGCTTCATAGAAGCTCCCTCTTAACTCATGCATAACAATAAACAAATAGACATTCAATGAAGTACATGAAACTAAACAAATATATGTATCAATAAGGTGAGAGAAACATGCATAAATCCGAAAACCTTTTTCAAAAAAACTTTCTCCCCCTTTTTGTTTAAACTTCCAAAATCATTCTTCCATTTTGTAAAAACATAAGATGCATAAACTCAATATATGCAAAAACACAAATATGTATATATAAACTCAAAATCCTTCTCCTCCTTTTTGTCAATCATCAACAAAGGGTTAAAAACCAAATCAACAATAAAGATATATACGCGATATACATTCATGAAGAGGAAGACGCTAAGTTAACTTCCCTGCATACATGCATTACATGAAGAAGGGATGACATGCCCTAACTCACATAACGCATAATATACAAAGCATAAGTGGAGATGTGAAGCTCTCCCTACACACGTGTATCACATAAAGAAGAGATGTCAAGCTCCTCAACATAGGATACACTCAACATGAATCTATATGTAGAAGAGATGTTAAGCCCTCCTTGCATATAAACAATACATATCAAAACATTTGAAACATAAATTTTGATATTTGCTCAAGGTAATAAAACACATTTTGAGATACCTTTGTAAACAAACAAAAATTTTAAGATACTAATTGTAAATAAATAATACAAATTTTGAATTTTTTGAAATTAACATATCAATTTGAGATATCACAAGATTTTAATACCGTATGAAATAGAAAATTTGTGATACCAATAGAAATTGAGACACTTGTACATTTTGATACCAATGAAAGAAAATATTTTATATTTTGATATCAATTGTGGTAAGTTTTGATACCAAATATGTAAAACATATTGATACAAAATAAAATTTAAACTAAATTGAAATTGAAACATATTGATACCAATAGAAGTATATTGTAAATTTTGATATCAATAAAAACACAAAATGAAAATAATGCATAAGCTTATTAAAGTACCAATTGAGATACCAATTGAAAATCAAGATTTAAATCAAGCTTAGCATAAACAAACTTTGTGCTTTAAACATGTAACTAAATCGTAAATCAAGCACAATAAAAAACACATATATAGATATATATGTATGAAAAGAAAATACCAATTGAAATTTATATTATTTGAAATTTAAAGTATACATATATTGAAACAAAATATGAGTATATACAAAAATATCAATTGTAATACCAATTGAAAATATGATGAGAAGCAAGTATATAACTCATAAAATCCATCATTTTCATGCATATGATAAAAGATATGTAACTTGAGCATAAAAGGCATGGTCGCCCATCCATCCGCCCTTATATGGTTGGTAGGGGTTTTCAAAAACCAAGAGTTTGAAAATATTTTTATTGTGAAAATACTACCAAATGAAGAATAAATAACTAGTTAAAGTAATTTTTGAAAAACTAGTTAAAGATCCTTCAAACATGAAACCAAATCATATGTATATCATGAAACATACTAAATACATAGGAGTTGACACTCGAAATCTATAAAGCACAAAAGTTCTCATGAAAACAATGTCATGAGTAAACAAATTAAATGTGAGTGCACAAACATCATGTGAATAGAATGTTCATGAAATAATCAATAAATCTCAAAACAAACATGAATATCATTTTATCAAACAAGGATGAAAGTCATAAAGATTTTATTTTTCATTTAAAAATAAACTTCAAGGTATATGTATGATTTATCAAAACTAACAATATACATACATATCCCAAACATAAAAGAGTCCATAATATAAATTGCATGAAGGCAAATGACTCAAGGGTATACATGTATATTTATTAGATTTAGACAAAAAATACATATACATGAAGAAAAAACATGCAAAAGGATAGGCAAGACAAGTATAAATGAGGGAATCATCAAAACTAGGCTATACATGTGCATGTAGTGAGTACAAATGAGCAATGAAGTGCAAACATATATGAATCAAATGTTGCTCACTACTTGTATACGTATATACACAAGTTTTGACAAAAACTACATCTAAACAGGTATTTACCGCATGAAGCACAATACATGATCAAAAAAATAAATATGCTAGAATCACATATGTATATATCAAATCATGTAAACAAAAGGAGTTTAGAGATAGTTACCAAAACATAAAAACTATACTCTAAGTCTCCAAAACGTGGTGGTCTTCCCACCAAGCTTCCTTGATAGCGGTGCATCAATTTGTAGTGTCCATCAAGTCCATGTGCACCCACCACCAAGGTACCAAACCTCTCACGTCATGTGAGAGCCCACACCTACATCAAATACAAACGGTGGGGATTTTGGTACCCATTTTCTTTTGGGTCCACGAAGGTTAGCTTTATTCGGAACCCAAACATTTTTATTAGCAAAAATAATAGAATTTATCTTATCAGAACAAAACTTTGCTAAATGGCCTTTGCGGTCACAATGTGTACACTTGTACACTCTAGTGTGCATATGTGTATGAGTGTGATCATGACGTGCAAAGTGTGCATATGCATGTTGTGGGTGATGTGCATGTTCATGAGGAGCTTGTTTCTTTTGAAACAAGGTTTCCAATCTTTTATAGTTAAATGCACAATTGCTCAAAGTTGAACTCAAATAATCTATTCTATTTTTTAAAAATTTAATCTCAATTTGATCAATAGTGGCATGTAAAACATGGTGAGAATGAGAGTCATTATTTTTATTCTTTTTAGAATCATTTTCTTTTTCTTTTGAAATAACTTTTCTTTTTAAAGAGTTATTTTTATTCAAAGAAACTTCTTTTTGTTTTTTCACCAAACTAATTTTATTTTTCAAAGAGGTATTTCCTTCACAAAGATCATTTAATTTAGAGGACAAGGAAATATTCTCATTTTCAAAAATTCATTTTCTTTTACAATGTATGCAACTTTATTTTTAAAAGAATCATTTTCTTCTAAAATGGAGTCATATTTCTTTTTCAAATTCTTATTTTTCTTTTTAAGCAAATCATATTTTTCAAGGAGTTGTTGACAAAAAGATGCAAGTTCATCATATGGCATATCAACATCCTCATCAAGCTCGGATTCGGTGTTTACCTCAAGGGGTTATCCCCTTGGACCATGCAGCATGCATTGGAAGCTTCACTTCCAACATCCGAGTTGCTCCCCGCATAATATTGTTCTTGTTCGCCAAGGAGACAATGACGTTCCATACTACAAAAGCCAAATCAAGATTAGAAACCATACATAGATAATCATCACTTAGGGTTGACTTTAAAGCATGAATCTCTTTTGAGTTAGCCTCAATATACTTGCTATTACTAACATATGAATCCTTAGTGGTATCAAGATAAACATGAATACCTAGGCCTTTGAGGTACAGAGACATCTTAACCTTCCAAGTTTGGATGTTAAGAATGTCAAAGGTGGGAGGTGACATGAAATCCATGTATGTGTACAAATGTTGTGATTAGCTATAAATGAGGATCTTTAAATCAAGTTTGTTAGACCCAAATCAAGAGCACGAGGCTCTGATACCAATTGAAATCACCTAGAGGGGGTGAATAGGTGACTAGCTAATCTAATGGCGAATTAATGCGAAATTAAAACTATTTATGCAAACTAAAAATTCTTAAGCATAACACACCAAGTATAACCTAAGAGTGTAGTCGAGTTCCCCGTGAAGGGCTCTGGACTATCTCCTCAAGATTTCTCTAGATAAGAGTTGAGGTGCCGCTTTGACTCTCTTGGTTAAATACGAGTGTAAGCAAACAATCCCCAAGCATATAACAATATAAGAACAAATATATCATGCAAGTAAAAATATGAGTAATAAGCATAAGTAAGATATAAAGACAAGTGAGAGATATAGAGAGAGCAATTGCAAACACGAGAGATTTGTTTCGAGGTTCGAGCACACTTGCTCTACGTCCCCGCCTTCAACACTATGAAGGATTTTCACTATAAAACGATCCCACCAGATCACTCGGTGCCGCAACACCTACAGGTGAGTTCACACTAGAACTCCTTTTGACTCTCTAGTCCCTTCACTCGTTCCCACAAGAACTATACACCGCAAGCACACTAGCTTGCCGAAGCCACACCTCTACAATTAGTTCTCACTAGAACCCGAAACACCGCGAACCTGCAAGTCCACCTCCTCAAATACAAAGTATGAAAACTTTGGTGATCACAACACTTTGATCACCTAAAATAACTCTCACAACAACTCTCCTATGATTTAGCAATGGAAGGCTCAAGTGTGTGTGAAAAAAACTTTGATTGATTTGGTGGAGGAAAACTCAAAGAATCACTTTTACAAAGCACTCTTGATAAACCTTTCCTTTTCATTTGGAAATGTTTGCTCTTAAACAAGTAGAGAAAACCTCTGAAATAGAAACTCTCCAAAAATCTTGTCTAAAACGGTCCATGGGAGCCCCAATTTATAGGCTAAGAAAAACTAGCCGTTGGGGTCCAAATCAGCAGTTTGCACTGCTGTCGGTCGACCTCTCGGTCGACCGCTAACGGTCGGATTTCCGACCGTTGAGCCACCGGTCGACCGGCCAGTCGATCGGAGCCTAGATACGGAGAGCAAACACTCCCTGCCGGTCGACCGCCTGATCGACCGGGGCCATTTCTAGAGAGTAGAGCTCTCTGGCGGTCGACCGGGTCAGTCGACCGGCCCTCCAGCCAAACAAGGCGTGTACGTTTTGTGCACATCGGTCGACCGCCCGTTTGACCGACCTCTAGCTCAACCGGCATAAGGCCAAAACAGTATTTTTTAGGGATTAAAAGTTTGTAATTTTACCTACAATAAAATCCCATAAAATCTCTAAAAATCTACAAAAATAAGTTCAGTATTATACTTTGATATACAAACATGTTTGAGTAAAAATCAAAACATGTTACAAGCATTTTGAACTATTTTTGTAACTTGAAATTTTTGGCTTAAAACAAAAACCGTATTTTTCCAAATTGATTTTTTCACAACTTCTCCAAATACAAAAACAAGATATTTTAAACACTTTTAAACCTTAGTGTGTATGGATATGATCCACTACACATATCTGATGAAATATCTATGTTTTTGACATTAAGCTCTAAAATAGTTTTGGTTAAAACATATGTATATATGAAACTCCAAAAATCAAAACGGTATTTTTCAAAAATGAAAACTCTTTTGTATTTTTTCAAAATGAAAACTCTTTTATAAAAACTCATCTAAATCTTGTGTGTGAGTGTATATGATACTTGAGCAATCCACCAACTATTCTATCCTTTATATTTTATCTAAAAACAAAATCTTAATAAAACAAACCCAGACACAAGTCTCCTCTTGAAGGTCTTCACTTAAAAATCTTCTTCTCCTTCTTGACTTGGTCTAAACCTTGATCCAAAGAGCTAGACTCCTCTTGAGTACTTGATGTGGTCTTGATGCACAAGCTCTTAAATCAACACGTGTTAGCTCCAAAACTTGACTTGAAATTCTTTGTTGAAGCTAAACACCTACTAAGATCTTGATCACAAATCTGAGACTAATTCAACACAAGATCATTAGTACTATAACTATATGAGTTAATCATCATCAAAACTAGAGTGATGGGCCTTTGGGCCAACACACTTCTCAAGATAAAGGCTGGATATTTGATTAAGGTAGTACGGTTCATGTATGTTCCCAGAAAGAGCTTTTCAATAACTTCTTAATTCAAAGGAGGAAGGGATTATCAAGATGGTGGATGGCTCGGCTTGAGAGGTCATCGGTGCTAGGACAGTCATGGTTACAGGAAGAGATGGGGCATTGCATGCTCTGGAGGTGGTCCGGTATGTCCCACAGGCACGGTATAATCTAATATCCTTAAGGGTACTCGATGAAGAAGAATGCTGGATCCAAGTGCAACAAGGCGTCATCACAATCAACTAAGGAGATAGGGTAATCCTGGAAGGAGAGAAGTATGGTGGGTTATACAAGCTGAAAGAAGAAAACTCAGTTCAAGGTGGAGTTTCAAGGATAAGCTTGAAAAGGAGTTCATAGCGAGGTGGAGCTTCAAAGAAGACTGCAATGGGACGTGAACGGGTCAAAATGTTGCGGGAAAGAGAAAGGGTGCATTCGGTAAAGGCCTGAGATGGTCTAAGCCATGGCGGTAAATCAGCCAAAGGCCCCAGGGAGAGGAGTAGAGGTTAAAGGCTTCATGGTATGGTTACAACCAAGGAAAGAATTTAGGTATTAATCCGAAACCTAAAGTTGTTTTGCTAAAGGCTTGGAAAAAGTGTCAAGGTTGTGATTGTTAGAATTTTTCCTTATTTTTCAAGAAGAATGATCGTACAAGAAAATCCAATTGAGTTGGAGAAGATGATGGCTTGAAGCAGGATATGCAAATTAAGTTGAAGCAGTTTCCTTTTCAGGCGATTGCGAGTTTTCTTTTCTGGAGGAGTATGAAAGAGATTTAATTCCTATTCAATGAAGGTTTGTTTCTAAAGATTAAAAGGTCTAGAATCCTTCCAGGTCAAGGAGATCAATTTCTAAAAGGATTGATCAAGATTCTTCAACCATCCAAAGGCCAAGATCATCTCATAAACCAAATAGGAGTTGTATTGTAAAATCCTATAAATAAAGGTTGTAACTAAACATTGTAATTGTCTCAACCAAACAAGTCTCAAGGAGTTTCTACAACAGAGAATCTCAAGCAAAGGAGACTATAAGAAGCCAAGAAAGAGAGGAGTAAGTTAAAGGTGCATAGAGAGAAGATAATACTCTTGTAATCTAGGGCTAAATTCAAGTGGAAGGTGAAAATTCTTTTTGCATCAAGAGGAAGGTTAGATCTCTTTGTACCAAGTCTATTAATAAAGCTCTCTCATGTTCTCTCCCTATGGTTGTAGGCTAAATTTAGGTCGAACCACGTTAATGAAATCACCTAGAGGGGGGTGAATAGGTGACTAGCTAATCTAATGATGAATTAATACGGAATTAAAACTATTTATGCAAACTAAAAACTATTAAGCTAAACACACCAAGTAGCGTTCATACGCTTATGTGACACGTGTGTCTAGCTACGTTGCGAGCAGTAACTACGCCGAGCGTAATAGCATTTAGTGTTGTGTATTAGCTTCGCTCCAGCTTGCTCAGCTCTGCTTGATTGTGCTCAGCTATTACTCAATCACTTGCCAAGTACATGCTTGATATGTTAACACTTGACATGCTTTCACTTAATACCTATCATCTATATGCTAATACTGAACACCTGTTTGTATCACTCTCACGATATGTTATCACCTGACACCGGACATGCTACTACTTGACACCTGCTTTTTGCTATGACATGACTTATCACCTGCCTCCTAACAAATTAATACTTGATCTGTGATTATCACATTTACGGGAATACTATACTTGTTATCCTGTATTACATACAGTGACTTGAATCTTGTACTTGTTATCCTGTATTATATATATATAGTGACCTGAATTTACAGTACTCATGTACTCCTGAATTCCTGATCCTGTCTTGCTCCTGTTATTCCCGTAAATTGATATTACATAATAAATCATAAGAAAAAGGAACAACTTGCATCAGGTCAGGGGAAACTTGCGGCTATCAATATATGTTCATGTTTACAGTGGTACTAGGTATGTTGTGCAATTAAAACTTCCAGTCTGACCTGTCGGCCTCCAGGCGACCAAGGGGAGTGCTGGCTCCCTCCTTCTTGGTACCATCTTGATAAGGGCATTCTATAAGACCCTCCTGTACCCCTTGCGGCTAGTTCCGAGCACCAGTAACGGAACGTCCTAGATCGTGGTCCCGGGCATGCATGGGACCCACTGTAAACATTATTCGTTGATACTCCCGTTGGTTTTCAATAAGAACCATGCTTTACTCAGATGTGGATATATGTATGCTGGGATGCTAGTTCACATATCTAGACATCAGAGTAAGACGAGTAATAATAATAATAATAAAAGATGCCAGCTATGAATCTGTAGTATGCCTTGCCATGTTTGCTTGTATCAGATTTTACTTCGGATTTATGGTTTTATGATTATTATATTATACCCATTTATATCTTGTCTTCCCACTTGTGTTCTATTCCACAAGTCTCCTGCTCTTATCTTATCATATCATGAGTCTTCCCTGCTTGATATCATTTGCTGTATATCTACTTGGTCCTGCATGTTTGTGCTCACGACACGGTTTTCAATGCATATTTATGACTTGGATTTATCGATACACGTGTGCTTATCCATACTCGCCATCTGGCTTTCCCATCACCACTTGCCGGGGAGTTCTGACTCCTCTGGATCCTCATGTCCAGGTTTTGGAGCTTAGAGTGTGTAGATTCTCCCAGTTGCTGATCAGAGTGGCGCAGCGGTAGCGTGGATCTCCAGCAGACGGTCCAGAGCCCCATCCTTCCAGGTCCCCCTATTCGACTATAGAGTTCTTCTGCTATGACCCTGAGCCACCTTTCGTATTGTTCATACTTGTACCATCCATTGTATTCTCACAATTGCGCTATATTGGTGATGTAATATTCTTATAATATTTGTCACATCTGGTGATAACCTTGTAATTGTAATCATATGTTGAAATGTATAATGCACCACGTGCTTCCGTACTCTGATTCTTGCCTGTACTGATGCTTAGCGTATATACGTGAGGGTATTTCTGACCTGTGTATATACGTCGCAGTAACATCTCCGTACTCGTCGGATCGGGGCGTCACAGAAGATCTGACCGATCGTATTTGGAACAGGACTAGGTCGAGCTCCACTTTATCTCCTTCCTGGATTTGGCAGCACATCTTGATGGACCGCTGATTAGTCTCTAATTTTGCATAATTTTAATCACATCAGCTTATTTATTTGGTATAAAATTTTGCTAATAAAGCTTTGCTTGCTTGATTCTAGGTCCATGGTGTGCAATGAAGAAGAAGACCCTAAATTACCATTTAATTGGTGATTAAAGGCCTATTAAGATAGCCATTGACTTAGAAGGCTGATTCTGTCAAAACCAGGGGTTGCAAACCTGAAATCAGGACCAGAACCTGACAGGGGGCAGACGGGACAGCGCGCGGCTCGAAGCGCCGAGCGCGTGGCCATCACATCGCCACGGCATGCGGTTGGCTTCGGGCCAGGGGTTATCCACCTGGCCCCCGTTCCCCTGATGCCTATAAATACCCCCCTGGGGTCTCCTTCAGCAAAATATGCAATGTTTTAGGGTAGTTTTCATCTCCATTTTGTAATTTAGGATAGTTTAGGTTAGTGTTCTTCTTCTTCCTCCCTTGTATTTTCCATTTCTTGTAGGTCTTGTAATAGGGAGAGAGAGTGGTACATGTTGGGAAGAAAGAGTGCTTGTAATAGAAGGTGACAATCTATGAAAGGTGCTCCCTTACCTTATCTTTGTTTTCCTCTCTCTAATCTCTTTTACATGTGTAGCTAATTTTTCTCACATGGCAACTAACTACTAACCACCAACTAGTCTAACTTCTTTATGATAATCCACATGAATCTAATAGCCTCTACTTGACCTTGCTCTTGCAAGAACCATTGATGGCTCATGATGATGGATCTAACACTCTAACTTCCGAACTCTCTAACAAGCTAACATTACTTTACTCCATGGTTACTTTTAGTTTTCACGGTTTAAGTGTAGCTTGCACTTGTTTGCTAAGTTGGGTTGTGATGAGTTATATATGGGTCATTCTTTGAAACTCTCTTGAACCAAGGACTAGTGATGGCCAATGATATATGTGAGGCAACTATCACTAAGAGGTTAGCGTGTTGGTGGAGTCATTAATAGTTAGTAGCCGTGAGTTTTCTTTCCCTTTCACTTGTTTTAGGAATATACCAAAAATTACAATACCATTCTTTTCTATGTTTCCCACTTCTTCGTATTTCACTGTACCTCTCTTTTCATTCTTTGGTTTCTTTTTTTTTTTGATTCTATCAAACATTAAAGAACCGTTAACATACACTTGAACATATCGTGTAAGCTTCTATCGCCTCCCGTCCTTATGGATTCGACTCGTTTTAGCCTATATGCTATAACGGAAGTATCGAGGAAGCCAAAGCACACACACTTTAAATATCGATTTCAAAACATAAACTTTTTGTGCGCAGTTTTTCCCCGATCAACCGCCGACGGCAGAGAAGTTGTGGCTCGGATTCTTCCTCGAGGAGATTGTGGCTTCGGCTTGTCATGGTCGGGGCCTTATCTCTGGGGGTGACTGGACGTAGTCCGAGTTGCCTCTTCTATTTGGATGTACTTCTGAGCCTGAATGAGGTTATATCCCTCATCTTGGTGACGTTATTCTTCATTAGATGTTTGTAGAAGGGATTAATGACTTGAAGCCCACTGATGAAGGCGGCGGCGGCTACGTCCTCGTTGCAGTTAGATACCAGGGCTATCTAACTCTAAAAGTAGTTAACGTAGTTCTTCAAACTCTCCCCAGCTTTCATCTTGACTGTGAGGAGGTGGTTGTTGTTTCTCTTAAATTATCTCTGAGAAGCAAACTGGTTGTAAAATGAATCAGGTACTTCATGAAAATTCCAAAGCAAATTCTTCGGGAGTGAATAAAACTAGTTGTAGGCAATCCCTTTGAGGCTAGATGGGAATACTCGGTAGAGAAGGAGGTCATTGTGGGCATAAACCGCCATCTTATCCTGATACTGACGGAGATTAAAGAGTGGGTCAGAGGTTCCAAAGTAGTGATCAAAGAATGATATCACAAACTTCTTCGGGAAGCAGAGCGTGGTGATGTCCCTTGATAATGGAGAGTTGGTGGGTATCAATCCACTATATTCTATCTCTTTTGGAAACTGCTGACTCGCTTGATTGAGTCGCTCCTAGACTAGATCCTCTATGTCCTCAATGCGAGGGAAATTCGGGGTTCGGGAATGCTAAGGTCCCCGATTGGACGTGTCTCGATAGCATGAGAGGATCCCTATGTGTGCATTAGCGAAGGGGAGCCAGCACATTTCTTCTCGCAGTGGGAGAAGATCGTGACCCCCACTATGCTCCAATCTGTTTAAGCAGCCATATCTGGATACGGGTTGTTGCCTCCTTTCTTCATGGAGACGGAGCACCTTCATCTACTGATTCTCTATCTGCTTTCACATGGAGGAAAGCATCTGGAGGAGTTGATCACCGTTGAGCGGAGGCTCAGGTTTGGTGATCTGCATCTTGAGTGGTGACACAGTGTTAGGATGAGAATCCTCTGCGTCAGAGATGCGGACGTCTGATAAGATGGGCTGACCTTCCATTGGCTCAATCGCTTCCATCGCTTTCCCCTTTCTTTTTTGAGCAGCAGGGTCAACTATAGTGTGGTTGACACTCTTTCTCGATGGAGCCATATCGGTCATGCTGGATAGTTTTAGAGGAGGTAGTATGATATTTGACAGAGAGATTTCGAGTATGGACTAAAAGCTCTCAACGAAAGCACAAAATGCAGTGGATAATTCCTAAGGAATCAGTTTATGCACAAAAATAGGAAAGTGATTATAGCCAAATCACAGAGAAGTCAATCGGAAACACAGTGGAAATACGTGAAAAACCCAAAAGGGAAAAAATCACGAGAAGAGAGAGAATTTCCACTATGTCAATGGTGATTACAATAAGGTTCTCTGGATTCGGGTGAACGTGATCCCTTTCTCGTAGGAAGGGATCCTCTATTTATACAAGTTATGTCCAATAGATAAGGAAAGAGAATCTAGCTCAATTTGAATACCATAGTTCCATGTCCTAATAACGGTTGAGCTGAACACTCTGGTTTGAATCGCTCTGGTTTGAATCGATATAGGAGAGAATCCATCTTTCACTTGTGGTTCGCGTTCGGCTGTAGATAAGGATGGACTGTTCCCGAGAAGATACTGTTTGGATACATATATTGCATAAACATTATTATATTTCCACAAATGTTCTGTAATAAATCATTACAAACTCATTTGTCTTAATGTCCTAATCCTTGCAGGATATGATAAAGAGAGGATAAGCATAAATCCTATCCAAATAAATTTAAAAGTCTAAATTAAATGGGGGTCAACTCAAATTCAGAGGATTTAAAGACTATCTTATTTGAAGAGTGGATCTAGCAGATAAGATAAAACTATAAAAATACAAAGGAAATACAGAATTTGTGATAACCCTATCGGTTTCAATGAGGATAAAGAGTATATCGTCAAACACGGAGCAGGAATTCAAAATCCAGAAGGATAGAGGAATAAAGGAAGAGCAGAGGAACGAGGACCTCAGATCCGAGCCCTATGGCCAGGATCCAGCCGCGAAAACGCGGCAAAGTCAAGTTTCCGCGGCCTTTCTGTTGATTAGGGGGAGCATTTTCTCCCCCTATCTCTCTACGCTTTCCCTTATCTGTAATCACCTATAAATACATGTATTCAAAGAGCGACAGAGGGAGGAGAGAGCTGAAAAGTCAGAAAAATGAGAGTTTTGAATTTGTAATACGAGATTGAAGAAGATCAAGGGCTTTGTAATTGATGCTTATTGAATAAAATTCAAAATTCTTCTTCAAGATCTTGCAGCGTTCAGTCTAAATCTTTCTTTAATTTTCTCTTTATTTTTTTTATGCTATTCTTTTCTTTTAAATTGCATATTTGATTCCATGAAGTCATCATTAATCTTATTCCATGAAGTCATCACTAATCTTATACATGCTCTTTTCTCTTTTCTTTTATTAGTTCTTTTATTTTCAGCATCGTTTGGAGGAGGGAGACATCAAGGCGACGGCAAGGAACAAGTTCACCTGTTGTCATCTTCCTCTTCTCTTCATCTCAAACTCTTAAGTTATTTCTTCATCACCTACTTTAATTAATCTTCGCACAAAGTTAGTACTCTTTTATTTTTTGTTTTCTCATAGATTTTTTGCTTTTCTTATTTTTCTTTTATTCTTAGACATCTTTAGTTTTTAAAACAATCATCACACCTTCCTTCAAAACATTTCTCAACTAGCGTAAGATAAAAATTAGATTAAAAAAAAACTAGATTTTCAGAAACAAGACGGGATTCAATCTTATACTTACCACTACATACTTTGCTAAAATGATTCTAGTAAGTTTAGGTTTCCATAACTTGTACGTGGTTTCACAACGATGGATTTCTTCATAAACTTCGAACCGCGAACAGTTTACGCGATGTTGCCGGGGACCTGTGAATTTTTTTTTAAAATCAACATTTAATCTTTTCTAGTTTCTTTAAAAAATATTTTCTTTTATTATTTTTCATCCCTAAGGTTTAATTTAAAAATTGTCCTTTACAGGATATTGCATGAACAATTGAAGACATGCATAACAAGATGACGCTTACATGCTTATGACATAATTGCTTTGCTAAAATAAAATAAAAAAAATAAAAATATGCTTAAGTGCCAGAAAGGCTAGTATTTTCAAACTCTATCTATGAATCTCTTATCAGTAAGGTTTTGGAGGTGCTTATTGATTGAATTTTGTGCAGCATTAGTGCATATTTGCATAAAAAGATCTTAAGAGTTGTTTCCCCTTACATAAGGTCGGGATTTCATCACTCATTCCTTGGCTCAAAAATCACACCGCATATAAGTTTTTTTCCCAAGCTTGAACTAATGTAAAATCAATGAGAACTCAGCCACTAGGATTTCGAGCTCATTTAAGTAGAACTATTGTGGGAAGACTCCGGTGAACACTTTCAAGTTTTCGAAGAGGAACTTCCTTGTCTTAGAAAGGGTGACTTAGCCATTGCGGCGGTGCCTGGCATGGAGGAAAAACTGAATCGCTTTGACTGCTAAACCCACAATCCTTCCAACCTAGTTAGGAGTTGTCTAATTAGGGAGAATTCTATTCTCTTAAGATTAGTGGTCGGAAAAACTGATTAGCTTTAAATTAAATTTAAGATAAACAAAACACTTGATTGTAATTGATTGGTTGCGTCATCTTACGTGTAATCTTATCTAGGATTTAGAAAATCCTTCAGCAAGGTAGTAGCCTGGTTCATGCGAAAGTGGGTTCGTGTTAAGGGTCAATTAGAATTTAATACATTTTCTAACCCTGCTGCAACAATGGGTGACGCTAATAAAACCAAACAAATGACCTTAAAGGTTTACATATATGCTACAAGGTCCACCCAACCTTCCTGTATCACCTAGCTGGCCCTTATAGTAAATTTTGAGATTAAGTCCGGTATGATACAAATACTTCCCGTCTTTCGGGGATTGGCAAATGAGAACTCATACCAACATGTTAGGGAATTTGAGGATATTGGTGGAACCATGAAGTATCATCAAATGACGGGGGAATCCCTAAAACTTAGGTTATTCTCCTTTTCCCTAAAAGAAAGAGCCAAATCTTGGCTTCTTTCTCTCCATCCGGGTTTAATTTCTACTTGGGTAGGATTAGCCAAAGCCTTTTATAGGAAGTTCTATTCCAAGCAGAAAACTGCTACCATACATTAAGCCCTCAATACCTTCCATCAACTATAAGGGGAGAAGTTTTTCACATATTTTAAAAGATTCAAGGATCTTTTACTTGAGTGTCCCCATCACGGATTTGAAATGATCCATTTGATCCAAATTCTTTATGAAGAGTTAGACTACTCAAATAAGACCATGATTGAGTCCCTTTGTAATGGAACATTCACGAGCAAAATGGCTGATGATGCATGGCAATTCTTTAAAGAGATAATAGAAAACACTCTAGAATGAGAGCTTGTTAGTGTTGATAATAAGCAAATCATCATCATAACTCCCACTAACAGGGGTGGTATACATAAAGTAAATCCAACTTTTAAGAGTGATGCTTGACATCAATAGTTCGAAGACTTAAAGCATTAGAATTAAGCAAGGGAGCACAATCTTCGACTCCTGAACCATCCAAGCCAGTGGTGTTTCCTATTTGTGACCTTTGTGACAGTCAAGCTGCAACTGTTAGGGAGGAGAGAGAGAAAAGATATTTCTCTAGTCAAACTGTGCCCAACCCGAGAGGACAACCTGCTCCTCAAAATACTCCTACGGGCCAATTTGAATTTGGTTCTAGTTCATACTGTGAAGTCCAAGTAATCCACACTTTACGGTCGGGCAAGAGAGTGAACAATCAAGTCCACTATCCACCAAATATTCCTAATATTCTAAAAGAAAAAGAAAAAAGGAACCAAAGGAGTTAACAAAGAAAGATAATCAAGTTATTGTTGACAATGAAGAGAAATTTTGTTCCCAAAGCCCAATTTTCTCAATGTCTTCAACCAACAGAAAGAAAAATTAGTGTGAGGGAATTTTGAAAGTATTCAAAAACGTTCAAATCAACATTCCCTTCTTAGATGCCATTAATTAGATTCCTTCATATACCAAATTTCTAAAGTACCTAACCACGATCAAGAGGAAAAGTTTCGTGCCCCGTGAAGCAACATTTCTACACAAGCATCATGTCTCATCCACCAACCTATTGCACTCAAGTATAAGGATTCGGGGAGTCCAACTATTTCTATTAGGATAGGAGATCAGGTTATGAATTAGTGTCTACTAGATTTAGGGGCAGGTATAAACTGTTTATCCTATTCTATGTACAAACAATTAGGTTTAGGGAAGTTACAACCCACTAACCTTACATTGCTTCTAGCAGACAAACAGTTAAGATCCCTAAGGGAATTGTTGAGGATGTTATTTTGAAGGTCGATGAATTCTATTTCCCTACGGATTTTGTGGTCTTAAATACTGAATTAGTTAGAGATCCAAGCAAACACTCCCTTGTGATTTTAGGGAGACCATTCCTTTTTACTTGTGATGCTGTCATTAGATGTAGGAATGGAGTTATAACCTTGTCATATGGGAATATGACAGTTGAGCTAAACGTCTTTCACACTAGTTCCAACAATCCATAATGGACGATCATGAGGAGGTCAACATAATTGATATGCCGGTCAATCACACTTTTGAGAAGTCTTGCTATGAAGACCACATGGAGGAATATTTGGCCCATTTTGGAATGAATTTTGACATTGAGGAGTCTATAGAAGAGCTCAACGCGTTGTTAAATTCTGTCCCCATCATGGACACCAACCTATGGAGACCTAGAGATGAACCCTTATCATTGCCAACATCTGATCCTGTGAGCGTCCCAAGTTGGAGCTCAAACCTTTACCCGACACATTGAATTATGCCTTCCTAGGTGCGTCAGAAACCTTTCCTGTTATCATATCATCTAATTTAGATAAGGACCAAGAAGAGAAGTTGCTAGATATTCTTGAGGAACATAAAGAAGCAATAGGTTAGACCATAGCAGACATCAAGGGAATTAACCCCTCTGTGGTAATGCACTAAATTCATCTCGAAGAAAATGCCAAGACCTCGAGAGAACCACAGAGGCGTTTAAATCTTGTTTTAAAAGAGGTGGTCAGAGCGGAGGTAATAAAATTGTTAGATACAGGTATCATTTACCCTATCTCCGATAGTCAGTGGTTTAGCCCAGTACAAATTGTACCCAAAAAGTCCGGAGTCACAGTTGTTACTAATGAGAATAATGAATTAGTCCCAACTCATATTTAAACTGGTTGGCGAGTGTGCATAGACTATAGGAAACTCAACTTCATGACTAGGAAAGATCATTTTCCTCTGCCCTTCATCGACCAAACGTTAGAATGTCTTGCCGGTCACGCTTACTATTCTTTCCTCGATGATTATTCAGGATATAGCCAAATTCACATTGCTCGTGAGAACCAAGAGAAAATGACATTCACATGTCCATTTGGCACATTTGCATACCGTTGCATGCCCTTTGGGCTATGCAATGCACCCGTTATTTTTCAACGGTATATGTTGAGCATCTTTTTGTATATGGTCGAGTGATTTCTAGATGTTTTCATGGATGACTTCTCTGTCTTAAGGTCTACTTTTGATGAGGATTTACATCATCTATCATTGGTATTGATAAGATGTAAGGAGAAGAACCTTGTTCTTAATTGAGAAAAATGTCATTTCATGGTGAAATCCGGGATTGTCTTAGGACACATTATTTCTGATAGAGGTATAGAGGTTGATAAAGCTAAGGTAGAGCTAATCGCTAAATTATCACTTCCTAGAACTGTTTGTGAGGTGCGATCTTTCTTAGGCCATGTTGGGTTTTACCGCCACTTTATCAAAAAAATTTCTAAAATTTTCAAACCTCTTTGTGATCTTCTAGCAAAGAATGTTCTCTTTGAGTTCACCCTTCTTGTTTGGAAGCCTTTGAAAGGCTAAAGACCGAGTTAACCTCGGCACCCATCATCGACCACCTAATTGGAATCTCTTATTTGAGGTGATATGTGATGCTTCCGACTATGCTGTAGGGGTTGTCCTAAGCCAACAAGTAGATAAACTTTCTCATGTCATTTGCTATGACAGTAAGACTCTTAGCGATGCCCAACTGAACTACTCCACCACTGAAAAAGAGTTATTGGCAGTCATTTTCGCTCTTGACAAATTCCGTCCATAACTTATAGGTTCTAAGGTCCTAATCTACATTGATCATGCGACTTTAAAGTACCTTCTCACGATAAAGGATGCTAAAGCCCATTTAATCTGTTGGATCTTACTCCAACAGGAATTCGACCTAGAAATTCATGACAAAAAGGAGCTGAGAATGTTGTAGAAGATCACTTGTCTAGGACTATGGTCGAATCTATGTCCGACTCACTACCTGTCTTTGAGATATTTTTTGATGAGCAGTTAATGTCCGTCTCCTCTTTGACTGTTCTGTGGTATGCTGACATTGTGAACTAACTACCTTGTCACAAAACAAATGCCCCATTCATGGACCAAGCAAGATTAATTGTGTTTCTTATCTAGGGTCAAATGGTTCTTCTGGGATGATCCATACTTATTCAAGTACTGTCCTGATCAAATCATTCGATGTGGCGTTCCTGACTCAGAATTTAGGAACATTCTTTCATTTTGCCATGACCAAGCCCGTGGGGGTCATTTCAGTGGGAAGAATACTGCGGCAAAAATTTTACAATGTTATTTTTATTGGCCCATTCTGTTTCGTGATGCTCATGTCTACTGTCAATCATGTGTCAATAATTAGGAAAGATTGCACACCGGAATGAAATGTCGTTAAACCCGATCTTAGTTATCAAAATCTTCGATGTTTAGGGCATTGACTTCATGGGTCCCTTTTCTATATCCCATAATATCAATATATCCTTGTAGCAATGACTACGTCTCTAAATAGATAAAGGCTGTAGCATGTAGAACCAATGACCACAAAGTTGTGGGAAACTTCTTGAAAGAAAATGTATTCTCTCATTTTGGCTTTCCTCATGCAACCATCAGCGATGGTGGAAAACATTTCTGCAATCGTACATTTTAAGCCTTAATGAGAAAATATTGCATCAACCATAGATTAGCCACCCCTTACCACCCACAGACTAGTGGCCAAGTAGAAGTTTCCATTCGAGCATTAATACCATTCTGGAGAAAACTCTGAACACCATTAGAAAAGATTGTTCTCTTCGCCTGACTGATGTCGTATGGGCATACTGCATTCAAGACTTCTATTTGAATGTCTCCATTTAGGTTAGTTCATGGCAAGGCTTTCCATCTTCTTGTCGAGTTAGAACACAAGGCATACTGAGCAATCAAAAACCTAAATTTTGATTTAGACATGGCAGATGAGTCCAGGAAACTTCAATGGATGAGCTTGAAGAGATAAGGAACAATGCATATGACTGTTCAAAATGGTACAAGAATCGTATGAAGATGATACATGATAAGATCATAACTCGGAAGGAATTTCAGCCAGGACAGAAAGTCTTGCTGTATAATTCCCGTTTACATCTCTTTCTGGAAAAATTAAAATCCCGTTGGATTGGTCCATACATTGTTCATAAGGTGAACCCACACGGTGCACTTGAGGTCCATAATACCATGGATGGTACAACTTTTCAAGTAAATAACCATCATTTAAAATCATACAATGAGTATCCAGGCCCAGAAGTAGAGAAAATCCTTCTTGAAGATCCTGTTTATCAGGATTGATCTCTATACATACTAGGGATCCATTTATGTATTATAGTTTTTATATTTTTTCTATTAACTAGGCAATGATGGATGACATCCACTCGTCCTCATCAGTGACTAACTGCCCTTCACATTCTTACATCTGTAGCGTGTTATGCATTCATTCATACATTGAGGACAATGCATGAGATAAGTGTAGGGAAGGTTTAACATAGGTTTTCATTTAGATTTTCTAAACAAAAAAATAAAAAACAAAATAATAATAATAATTAAAAATAACATTTTTTTTGTTACAAGCGAAAAAACTTTTTGAAAAGAAAAATAATACTTTGACTTATTTTTGTAAGAAATTAAGTTAATATTAAGGAATAAGAGAATCATAATTAGAATTTCTTATACTTGGTTGAAATAAGAATATTTATTTAATTTCTAGGGATAGGAAGAAAAATTAAAAAGTAATTTAGTCTTGATTTTTACCTTGATAAAATATGTATCTTTTATATACTTACATACTTAGGGTTCAAAAACAAAGATTCATATGCCTTAAAAAGAAGAAGAAATATATATATATATTATATATATATATTATATATAATAAGAATCTTCTTATTAAGCTGGATTTTTGTGCCTCATAAAGCATGATTATTCACGCCTAAAAGTGGTTCATATCACCAAATAAATCCTTAATTTTGTGGCCTTCTTTGCTTGAGTCCTAAGTCTTTGGGGTGTTTTCTCACCCAGTGTCCTAAAACCGTCCGGTTTAAGAGTCATTGACTAAGTCACATTGCATGGGTAAATTAGAAAGCCTAAGAAAGATAAGGAAATTACCACTAATATATACATAAATAAGGCATAAGAGTTAGAGTTGAAGAACTCTTAGTCAAAATATTCACGATCACAAGATACATATGATTTAGGGTAAAATAATAGACTAGATGAGAATACAATTTTGTTCCTAACCTTAATTGATAACAAATATTCGAATAGAGGTTAAGTCTAGGGATGAATAGTTTGATGCTCGTATAACTTACAAGTTGCTTAATACTTGTAAAAGTACTCGAAATATTTCTTCTTCTTTTCAAAATACATTTTCGAAAATACTAACAAATTATTTCTTTTTTTATGGATTTTGTGGGTGTAATCCACTGAAAACCCTCAGGAGACTACAACTCCTCCTCTAGGGGTACTAGAGGTTTAAAGGCTTGTTGCACATGCTAAGTGCAATCGTGTGACCTGCAAAAGTGGTCTAATAAAACCTTAGGTTAGTTTTGTTTTGTTCGCGGACGAGCAAAAAGATAAGTGTGGGGGTGTATTTGGACACATATATTGCATAAATATTATTACATTCCTACATATATTCTGTAACAAGTCATTACAAACTCACCTGTCTTAATATCCTAATCCTTGCAGGGTATGATAAAGAGAAGATAAGCATTAATCCTATCAAAATAAATCCAAAAGTCCAAATCAAATGGGTATCAACTCAAATTCAGAGGATTAAGAGGCTATATTTTCTAAAGATTAGATCTACCAAATAAGATAAAACTATAAAAATTCAAAAGAAAAATGGAATTTATGAAGACCCTATCAGTTTCAC
>JAVJIF010009983.1:0-10000 GCA_038442645.1 Agave tequilana | reverse complement strand
GAGAGAGATAAACTTGAAAATACACCTAGAGGGGGTGAATAGGTGCTGTGCTAATCTAAGACAAATAATGCTAAATGCTAACACACACTACGTGTAACCAAGAGTGAATCCGAATTCCCCATGAAGGGCTCTGGAACTTATCCTCATGACTCCTCTAAATTAAGAGTTGAGGTGCTTCAATAGCTCTCTTGGTTCAACACAAGTGTAAGCACACAAACAATATCAAGCATGTATGGATTTGAGCAATAATAATAATGCAAGATATAAAGAGAGAGTTGAGGATAGAGAGATCCAAACATAAACATAAGGATATGTTTCGAGACTCGAGCCACCGCTCTACGTCCTGCCTTCACACAGAAGGATTCCCACTATGTCCACCAAGAATCTTCAACAATGGGACCTCCATTGAGTAATTACAACTTACAAACCGGGAGTACACAACTCCAACTCTCTCACACCTCTACACAAGAGGGTAGGCACAAAACCAAGCACAAAGCAAAAAAAGTTTACAACTAAGTGATCACAAATAAGAACTTGGTGATCACAACGATCACAATCAAAACCTCTCAAAATACAAGATCATAGATGATAAATTTTCAATGAATAGCTCAAGTATGAAAAGTTTTTGGAAAACAAACAGAAAGAAAACACTTGGGAAAAACTTTAGATGAAGAAATTGAAGAGCAAAGCTATAGTTCCCAAAACTTATTTTTCTTTAATTTTTCAAAACTTTGAAACAAATCTAGATAAAGATTTTGTAGTTCAAAAACTTCTTTAAAAACTTGTTGCTAAAACTCTGTAGAAGATAGAAAAAATTGCTCTTGAAAATCTTAATAAAAACTGGCCCGAAAATCCCAAACAATTAGGTTGTCAAAAACTAGCCGTTAAAGGCCAGATTTGACCTGTCAGTTGACTGGCCAACGGTCAAATTCTGACTGTTGGGGTTGTCCGTCAACCGTCCTGTTGACCACCCCTAAAACAAATAAGGGCTTCTCTAAGGTCGATCGATCGCTTGATCGACCGACCCCCAACAGAAAGTTGGGTTAAGCCAGTCAGTAGACCGGTCAGTCGACCGCCCTTTGGGCTTGTGCATGTCTGCACGTCGGTCGGCCGCCCGGTCAATTGAAGTCTGTCAGTCGACCGAGCCAGGGTTCGGTCGGTCGACTGCCAGCAGCCCAAAAACAGGATTTCAGGGTCTAAATCTTGGACTTTGAAACCCATATAAATTCCAATAAAATCTCATAAATTCCATAAAAATAAGTTCATTTAAATACTTTGAAGTACAAATATGTGTGATCAAAAATCAACGCATATTGTAAACATGTGAACTATTTTTGAGGTAAAGAAATATAAGCATAAACCAAAAACTGTATTTTCGAAAATCCAAACTTTGAAATGAAAATCTGATTTTTCTATAAACTTGTATAAATACAAAAATAAGATATTTAAACACATTTGAAGCATAGTATGTATGGATAGAATCCAATGTACATAGTAAATGATATATACTTATTTTTGACAATAAATAACAAACTAAGTTTTGATAAAAACACAAACTTAAATACATGAACTAGATACATCAAAATAAGTTTTTATAAACATATATGAACCATCAATGTATTGGATGAAATCCAATAATATAAACCATATAAACTTTATGGTTGAAATCTATTCATGAAAATGGAAAGATGTCAATATGATAATCCGAAACACAAAACTTGAAACTTGATTCTATGAGTTTTGTGTAAAACAAGTAAACATAAACTTTTAAAACTAAAACGGTTAAACCGAAAATCAAAAACTATAAACTTTGTGTGTGTACTTGAGCAATTCAAAACTAGACTATCCTTACACAAGATCTAAACTAAACAAACCTAGACCAAAGTCTTCTTGTCGATTTTCTTTTCTAAGATGACTCGATCCAAATACGATCCAAAGAGCGAGACTATCTTGAGTACTTGATGCAATCTCTAAGCATGAGCTCTTGAATCAACTTGTGATAGCTTTGAAACTTGACTTCAAGTCTTTATTGAAGCTAACACCTACTATGATCATGATTGAATATCTGAAACTTAGTAAACACATGATCATTAGTAACATAACTTCATAAGTTAGTCATCATCAAAACTAGAGTGAAAGGCCTTCGGGCCAACAATCTCCTCTTTTTGACGGTGACAAAACTTGAGAGGTTATATATGCTTGAATTAAAAATAAGCTTCATAGAAGCTCCCTCTTAACTCATGTATAGCTTAAAACATGCAGATATTCAATGAAAGCGCATGATACCATATCTAATAATCATATAGATATGTAATGTTAGCTCTAGGTTTCAAATGTATGCAAACTCTTGATACCATGTGAGTATGCCATATAAGCTCTTGATACCAATGCTTTTGATACCAATTGAAAATATGCAATACCGAAAATTAATATGATACCAAATGAATATGAAATATAAGCTCTTGATACTAACAGATTAGGTATGCATAAAAACTAGATATAAAAACAAAATATATGCATAAAACTAAAAACATACATATATAAACTCTCAAATCATTATCCCTCTTTTTATCATTCATCAACAAAGGGTAAAGAAAAACAAGATAAATGTATATGCGGTATAAATTCATGAAGAGGAGAGACGTCAAGCTAACTCTCCTTGCATACATGAATTACATGAAAAAAGAGATGACTAAACCCTAACCCATATAAGTATAATATATAATGTATAGATGGAGATGTTAAGCTCTCCTATACACGTGTATCACATAAGGAAAAGATGTCAAGCTCTTCTTTATATACACTACACTCATTATGAATCTACATATAGAGGAAATGTTAAGCTCCCCTTGCATATAAGCAATACATGTCAAAATAAATTTTGAAAACCAATTAAAATAATATTTGATACCACTATAATCAACAAAATAAATTTTGATACCACATGAAATCAATTAAATAGATTTTGATACTACTTGAAAGCAAAACAAAAAAATATACTAGTAGATAAACATAAATATTATCATATACATAAACATGAACATGAAATCATTTTAAGTTAAAGAACTTTTCTCTCTTTTTGAACTAATCACGAAACTAATGCATAAGTTTGTTTGAAACAAAGCAAACGTTTTGAAGTAAAATCAAGTTTAGCATGAAATCAATTTGTGTTATAAAACATGTATAGTCAATGTAAAACAAGCACAGTCAATCACATATATTTATGTATGTTAATGAAATTACCACTTGAAATTTAACGCATACATATATAGAAAAACTTGAATGAATATACAAAAATTAAATAACATGAGAATCATGAGTATACTTTATATCATCCACCCTATCATAAACATGTTTAAAAAAAATACTCATTAAGGCACACAAGGCATGGTCGCCCAACCAACCGCCCATTAAGGTAGAAGTTTTAAAAAATAATATTTAAAAATAATTTAGTTTGGGTTGAATACTCTAATAACTGAAGAATAAGGAACTAGTTTTAAGGTAATTTAAAAAACTAGTACAAAATCCTTCAAGTAAGGAACAAACATATATATTATCCCCTGAAAATATGCTAAATATACAATAATTGATACTCAAATATCAATAAAATACATATATGATCATCAATCAAAAATCATGAGTAAACAAAGAAATCGAGTGCATAAAAGTCATATAATTAACATATGCATGGAGATAAGGCAATGAAGCTCAAATCATCAAAAACAAATATGAAACCATAAAACATGAAAATTCTATTTTCACCAAAAACTAATCAATTTTCAAGGCATATGTAAGTTTTGTTAAACTAAAGCATACATATTTATCCAATCATGAATTGAGTTCAAAAAAGAGTACATTACATATAAAGCAAGCGACTCAAGGATACAATATGTATATCAAGTAGTTTTTTGGCAAAAATTATATATACATGAAGATAAACACATTTTCATAAAAATATGTACATGAAAAAAACAATAAAGAATACAAGTGTAAATGAAAGAATCATCAAAAAGGTCATAAAAGTACATATAATGAGTACATAAGAACAAGTATCTAAACATAAGAATCAAGTGCAGCTCACTAATTGTACAAGTATAAACACAAATTAAAAATTACATCTAAACATGTAATCAGAACATGATATGCACAAAACATCAAAACAAGGTTGTGAAACAAATGTGACCATTTGTGTAAATGCAAGTGCTATTACAATAATGATATGCATACATAACTAAAATAGTGAGAACATATAAATATGAATCCATATAAACATCGGTGTATCTCAAATACTATCTATGTATACCACAAGTCTAATAAGCATTGAATTAACCAAAATGAACATGAAAATCAATATATGCTAAAACATTCAATACAAAGCATATGAACATAACCAAGCCATGAAGAATAGAAATAGTTACCAAATCGAAAGAATTAGTCTCTATACCCCCAAATTATGGTGGTCCTCTCACCAAAACTTTCTTGATAGCGATGCATCCAATGTAGTGTTCATCAAGCTCAAACACATCCACCACCAAGGCATCAATACTCTCACATCTTGTGAGAGCTCACACCTACAGCAAATATAGAAAGAATGGCTTTTGGTATCCAAACATTTTTGGGTCCATGGGGGCTAGTACCTCTCCTAGCACAAATATTTTTTACTTACAAAATTTAAAGCATTTAATCTATATAACAAAATTTTGTAAGGTGGCACGTACGACCACAATGTGTACGAGTGTACACTTTAGCATACAAAGTGTCATGTGTGTGAACATGAGAAGCATGTATATGCCGTGAAGGATATGCATGCAGATGTGGGCATGTTCCTTGCGAAACATAAATTCTAATCTCGTGTGGTTTATGGCACATTGGCTCAAAGTGGAGCCCAAACAATCAACACTCCCCTTCAAGGCATGAATATCATTATCAATAATAGAAAAAGAAGTGGAGTATGCAAGAGAAAACAATGCTTATCACTAGGAGGTAAAACAATATAAGCATGATAAGAATGAGAAGCAAAATCATTTTTCAAATAAACAATTTTAAAGAAATACATTCCAATTTTTTAGAAATCAAAACAATTTTATTTTTCAAAGAATCATTTCTCTTTAAAACAAAATCAAGTTTTGAAGACAAGACCTCATTTTTCTTCTTCAAAACATCATCAAAATCATTTTTGTTTTTCAGAAATTTATTTTGATTTAAAACAAGGTCAAGTTGAGTTTTCAATTAATCCCTTTAATTTGAAACCTCAGCCTTCTCTTTCAAAACTAAATCGAATTTTGAAAATAAAGTCTCATTTTCTTTCTTTAAATCAAAACTTTTCTTTTTCAAAATTTTATAATTTGAAAGCAAGTTTTCACAAAACATAAAAAACTCTTCATTTAAAGCATGTGCATCCATACTATCATGATCATTGGAAGAGCTATCATAATCATCAAGATGAATGTCCAAAATTACCTCAAGGGAGTCAATCCCCTGGACCATATAGCAAGCTTGGTCGGACTCATCTCCATATGATTCCTTCACTAAAATGTTAGACATTTATTCCTTAAGAGAGGTCAAAGTGTTCCACACTGCAAAAGCGGAATCGTAATGAGAAATCAAAGAAAGATGTTCTTTACTAAGTGTGTGCTTTAGTGCATTCATGGCTTGTGCATTGGCCTCTAGATACTTGTAATTATCAATATAAGATTTTTTGGTAGTGACAAGATAAATATGCAATCCTAGAGCTTTTAGGTAAGCGCTCATCTTAAACTTTCATATATCAATGTTAGAAATATCATACATGGGTTGTGCAACCAAGAGTGTAAACTATATGTGTGCAAACAAATAACTAGATTAGTAATATGAGGATCACACTCCTAGGTGGTTAAACGAATATCAAGAGCGTAGGCTCTGATACCAATTGAAAATACACCTAGAGGGGGTTGAATAGGTGTAGTGCTAATCTAGGATAAATAATGCGGAATTAAAAACTAAATGCTAACACACACAATGTGTAACCAAGAGAGAATTCAGATTTCTCGTGAAGGGCTCTGGAACTTCTTTTCACGATTCCTCTAAACTAAGAGTTGAGGTGCTTCAATAGCTTTATTTGTTCAACACAAGTGTAAGTACACAAACAATATCAAGCATATAGATATGAGCAATAATAATAATGCAAGATATAAAGAGAGAATTGAGATATAGAGAGATCCTAACACAAACACACGGATATGTTTCAAGGCTCGAGCCACCGCTCTACGTCCCCGCCTCACACAGAAGGATTTTCACTATGTCCACCAAGGGCCTTCCAAACTGAGGAATTACAACTTATAAACTGGGAGTACACAGCTCCAACTCTCTCACACCTCTACATAAGAGGGCAGGTACAAAGCCAAACACAAAACAAAGAAAAGTTTACAATTAGGTGATCACAAAGATCACAAACAAGAACTTGGTGATCACAAAGATCACAAATAAAATCTCTCATGATACAAGATCATAGAGGATAGATTTTGAATGAATAACTCAAGTATGTGAGTAGACAAAGTTTTTGAAAAAAACACAAAGAAAATACTTGGGAAAAACTTCTTGATAGATGAAGAAATTGAAGAGCAAAACTGGAGTTTCCAAAACTTATTTTTTTTATTTTTCAAAACATTTAATCAAATACAGATCAAGATTTTGTAATTCAAAAACTTCTTTAAAAACTTGTTGCTAAAACTCTGTAGAAGATGGAAAAAAAATTGCACTTGAAAATCTTAATGAAAACTGGCCCCAAAATCCCAAATAAATAGGCTTTAAAAACTAGCCATTAAAGGCCAGATTTGACCTATCGGTCGACTGCCCGGTCGATTGCCCAACGGTTAGATTTCTGACTGTTGGGGTTGCCGGTTCAACCGTTCAGCCGATCGCCCCAAAAGCAGATAAGGTCGTCTCTAAGGTCGGTCGACTGGCTCCTAATAGAAAGTTGGGTTAAGCTAGTCGATCGACCAATGGTCGACACCCTTTGGGCTTGTGCATATGTGCACATCGGTCGACCGCCCGGTCGACCGAACTAGGCTTCAATCGACCGCCAGCAGCCCAAAAATAGGATTTCAGGGTTTAAATCTTGGACTTTGAAACCCATATAAATTCCAATAAAACTTCATAAATTCCACAAAATAAGTTTATATAAATACTTTGAAGTAAAAATATGTGTGATAAAAAATCAACACATATTACAGACATGTGACTTTTTTTGAGGTAAAGAAATATAGGCATAAATCAAAAACTGTATTTTCGAAAATTCAAACTTAAAATGAATATCTGATTTTTTTATAAACTTGTATAAATAAAAATAAAATATTGAAACACATTTGAAGTATAGTGTGTATGGATAGAATCTAATGCACATAGTAAATGGTATATACTTGTTTTTGACAATAAATACAAAATAAGTTTTGATAAAAATAAAACTTAAACACATGAATTAGATATATCAAATAAATTTATCTAAACAGATATGAACCATCAATATATATGGATGAAATCCAATATACATATAAACCATGTAAACTTTTTTTGATGAAATCTATTCACGAAAACGGAAGAGATGTCTATATGATAATCCGAAACACAAAACTTGAAACTTGATTTTATGAGTTTTGTGTAAACCAAGTAAACATAAACTTTTGAAATTAAAACAGTTAAACCGAAAACCAAAAACTATTAACCTTGTGTGTGTGTGTACTTGAGCAATTCAAAACTAGACTATCCTTACACAAGATCTAAACTAAACAAACCTAGACCAAAATTTTTATCGATCTTCTTCTCCAAGATCTCGATTCAAAAACGATCCAAAGAGCGAGACTTCATCTTGAGTACTTGATGCGATTTAAGCATGAGCTCTTGAATCAACATGTGATATCTTTGAAACTTGACTTCAAGTCTTTATTGAAGCTAAACACCTACTATGATCTTAATTGAATATCTGAAACTTAGTAACACAAGATCATTAGTAACATAACTTCATAAGTTAGTCATCATCAAAACTAGGGTGAAAAGCTTTTGGGCCAACAAGACTTGTGTCATTCCGAAGGATTCGAGGTTGAATCCTTCCCACTCAATTAACCCTACGATATCTAAATGCAAGATCTATTCAGTTGAAGTTGATCTACATTATTTCAAGTAACTAAAAATCAAAAATCATGTTTTGAATACTTTTTGCTCGTCTATAAAGTAAGCGCAAAATAGACGGTCAAAAATAGTATATTGCTTAGATTAACATCTTTAGACATACAAATTCTCCATCCGACCATTTCATCACGATCTAAACACTTAAAAATCCTCACACACCAATTTTTTTAGATTTAAAATATTCTAGACCGTTAAACTAACCAGCTCACTGTTTCAGCCATCCATTTTGTGCCTACTTGATGAATGGGCAAAAATATTCAAAATATATGATTTTTAATTTTTAGTTACTTGAAATAATATAGATCAATTTCAATGGAGTGGATCTTGCATTCGGACGTGTAGGGCTGTATTTGAGCGGGAAGGATCCGGCCTTGAATCCTTCCAGAATGACACAAGTCTCTCTCTCTAACACTAATTAAAGTTTAATATTAAAATATCAAGATCTTCATCAAGCATAGATTAAGAAAAATAGTTAAGAAGTATTAGCAAATATTTGACCTAGTTGCTTATCCTAATGTGTCTTCAAGAATAAGAATTTGAGTAGGCATGCATACGATCTAATCTGGTTATCTACTAGATACTAGATGTAATAATGGTGATGTTTTAGCAAGCTATGAGAAAAGATCAGCTACTCATGATAAACATGACAAGCAAAAGAAAGAAAGAATAGAGAAAGCAAAATAAAGAACAAAAATCAAATAAATAACAAAGAAGATATGAAAAAGACAAAATCACCTTGTATTGATCTGTCATCTCAAATTACAATAGCTCCTTCCTCTTACAAATCTTCTTCAAAGTAAAAAAACTTGAAATTCTAATAAAAATTCAGAAAGAAAATAGATCTAAAGAGAACCCTAAGAATGAGCTTCTGAGATGCCTCTCCTCTATTACTCTTCAGGGGTATTTATAACAAATCCTAGGAGTAGAGTCCCAGTAGAATACCTCCCCTAAAACTCGACGCACGCGGCCTCTAGAAGGTCGTGTTTTCGCAGCAAAAATGGGCTTGCTGCGGCGTTTTTATGGAGTCTGGTCACACGCTTTGATGCATGGCTTCTTCTCGTCCATTCATGTGGAGATCTATCCTCAAAGTCTTTCTTTGATCCCTGATTTTGAAATATTTCAATCTTGAAGATCAAGTTATCTCTAAATCCGGGTTAAATTCAAATTTCTCCCCTTATCTTCAACTTGTGGTGCAAGCAACTGGAATTTGAATATAAGTCCACCTTTATCTTCAATTGGGATGAGAAATCTTGTTCTATCCTTTTCCTCCTCTAGGTTTAAATTGAATTAGTTTAAAAGCCAAATTTAAATGGGATAGACTAGAAACTTTCTTTATCTTCCCAATTAATCTTATTTTCATAATAATGTGGCTTTGAGGCTTCTTTTAGGCTTTTTCTTGGATTATGGAGCATGCACATTACTAAATTATAAATGAATAAATAGTAATATTTTATAAATAAGTATGAAAATGCGATAAAAGTATGCATTATTGATAACCAATCACACCCCACACGTATCTTTTTGCTCGTCCTCGAGTAAAAAGAAAAAGAAGAAGAAAAAAAACAAATCTAACCATCCTAATCTCACTTTCATAGGAATCATGATTGCACTTAGCACGTGCAACAAGCCGTTAAACCTCTAGTTTACCCTAGAAGATGAGTTTTGTCTCGTGAGGATTTTCAGTGTATTACACCACAAATTCTATAAAGAAAGAAAAATAAAATGTTAGTATTTTAAAATTTCATTTTAAAAGAGGAAAATATTTAAAATATTTTTTTAAAAATTAAGCAATTTATAAGTTTATTTAGGATTATCAAATTGATCATTCTTATACTTT